>VYZU01012131.1:38590-78740 GCA_013401355.1 Ceyx cyanopectus
ATTTGGAAAGTTTTTTCGGAAAACTCATAAATTGTGAAGGTTTGTGGGTTTTTTTTTTTTTTTTTTTTTCACATCTGAAGGTGACACTTTTAGTTTTAGCAAAGTTCTGTACCTAGGGCTTTTGTTTTATAGGCTCTCTGGCTCTCCTGTGCTGTTTAGATTAATGCAGCTCATTTGTAGGCAGTGCAGACACTTGGAGAAATGCTAAGATTGTGTAGACATTTAATGGCCAGGGATAAATTGCACAGCTGTGGACACTATTTATACTTTAGTATATAGAAAAGAGTGTATCATGAACTAGGCATAGCTCAGCGTTGAGTTATTTTGCACAATTTTTTTTAGCTTTTGGTTTTACAGGTTAAAAAGTGTTAAGAGTGTCTGTATTTTAAGAAAAAAATTGTGTTACCAGTTATAAAAATAAAAAGTATGCTTAGAAAGGAGAGAGAAGGTAGATGGGCTGAAGTAAAATGTTTTTAAAAATCTAAGTAAGGAATTCTAGAAACCCTGCATAGGATTTCTGGGCTGAGAGTAGTAGATCCTAAATATGGAAAGGGAAACTGAGAATTTAAATAGGATTTTAAATGGCCAGGACTTGATCAAGTGAACAGTAACTCAAACACTGAGTCAGTTTATGTGTTAAGGATGGAAACCTCTGCCAAGGATACAGCCCTTCCAGAAGAAATGTCCAAGCCCACAACTTTTTGTAAAAGAGCAATTTAAAGCAATTTCTAACTTTCTAAAATATCTAAGAAAAAATAATTATATTTTAAATAATTATATCTCAACTTGAAGGACCCAGAAAGGCAGCACGGTTGCTTGTAGATGTGTTAATGATGGGGATCTTTTAGAAGTCAACTTGAAAGGACAAAAGGACAAACACAATTATCGGATGTGTAAAATGGAAATTAGGCACAGAGACAGAACCAGAATTGCTTCAGAGATGAGAGGCTAGGATAAATTAAGAGCTACCAGATACCATCTTGGAAATACTGGAATCTAATACATTTAACAGTTGCTTTGAAACAAGTTCACTGAGAAAAACCATAGGAAATTGCAGACTGGATAGTTCTGTGGCACATTGGTTATGGATAATTTTGAGTTGGCCCCCTATTTTATATCTGAAAAAAAAAAATCCATAAAATATCTTTATTTGATGTGTCTCTGAATGCTTCTCCATTTCTCTGGAGATTGAGTTGCAACATGGCAGTTGGTTCCCTTTCCCCCTTCGTGCTGTGAAATCCACATGCTTGTTCTGTCTCAGATTGCTGTCTCTGATGGGAAACAGGGGATAGGTTTAGTGGGTGAATTATGAAGTAATTTGATCAAGGGTTCAGCAGATATGATCTTTCCTCTCTTTTCTTCCCTTGTAATGTCAACACTGTGGTTTTTTTAAAAAAAATAATAATTTGCACGTATGCTCTGAAATTCCAACTTTGGCTCTGACTTGTCCCAAGCTGTTACCACTTTGCTGGGGTTGATCTGATACGGGTGACTATTTGACAGCTCTTGTCCCTCTAAGAAACTAATTTCCAAGTTCTATCTTACAAAAGCTGGATCAAAAGATAAAGCTTGAACTAATAAGATGAATAACTTGCTGACATCAAAGAGAAAATGGAGTGGGGTAAAGCTGAGAGCCTGGAGCACTGGAGCATTCCCAAAGCCTTTCTTGTGGATGCCTGTTGCTGACCACTGTGTGCTCATTACCACTGCTCTTTCTGAAAATGAGGCCCTTCAGTACCAAAAAAAAATAGTTAATAAAGATATTTTATTCTTATTTTTTTTCAGAATGCTTACTACAATTGTTTCTGCTTCAGGTATTAAGTTCTCCCAGCTGCCAGCCACATTCCCTTCACTCAGTTCTCTGCTGGCACAGGCTGATAAAATCTTTGTAGATCAAGTGGAACCCCCAAGGGGGATATTGTCCCTTTCCTTTCAGCCATCCCTCAGCTACAGGTTGCTGCCCCTGCCTCCAGGATGCAGAGTGGAGCTGCAGTACCTCTTAGCTGCTTTTGGAAGCAGGTTAGTTGACATGAGTTAGGGATTTAAGGTTCTTGAAGCTAAGCTTGCTTTAGGTTGCACTGAAACGAGCTCACTCACTGTATTCTCACTGAGAAGCAGGAGCTTCACAAATCACTCCATCTGACAAGAGCAAGTTTTTAGTTCTTGACTGATACTTTCAGCCCACTCTCAAATGATGTGGGGTTTTTTTTTTCCATTCTTCAGCTGACTGGTAATGTGAAAAAAAAAAAATAAGAGGAGGCAGTAGGAAAATCTATCAACCCATTTCAAAGGCAGATGTTGTTGGGCTGTGTGCACAGGACTGGGCTGTGGCTCCTGTGTTCACCAGGACACCTCTGCTGCACAACCCCACAGCTGCCCTGCTGTGATAGGCTTCTGCAGGGGGCTCTTTGAGAAGAATCCCTTTAATCCATTGCCACGTTTTGAAGGAGACATTTGCAAAGCACCGTTGAGATGGGTTTGTACACGTATGTCTCTTTCAGCACTTGGCTTTTCCCACTTGGTGTGTCTCAATGCAAGAATGTGTGTGGAAGGAGCTGGTGGGAGCTTGCTGGCTGGCAGGGCACGATGGGGCCCTGCTGTGGAAAACCTGCATCCTCTGGATTCTTCTGAAATTGCACGGTGTGAAGTGATTTGTGAGCCCAGGCTCTTGCACTACCTTAGACTGAGACAAACTCCTGTTCTTCTCGGTGCTTGTCGTGTTAGGGAACCAGGGTATGAAACATGCTGCAAATTTAGCTGGTGACTTCATGGCAACAGCTATTTAAGCCTCACTGTCCTTCAGACACTTGCACAAAGGCATCTGCATCAAGTCTCTGTACAGCAGCAGTTTGCTTCTGCTTCCTGGGATGATAGGAGAGGGAAGATTCAGACATGGCACAGTGCAAGCTAATGAAATGTGCTTTAAATGTCTCATGACACAAATGGTGAGCAGTCCCCTGGTGACTGGACAGATCCATGGACAGGCTCAGCCAGTGTAGCTGTGAGGTTCTCTGCAGGCTGGGAGGCTCTGGCATGCAGAAACTTCTGGTGATGAGCTCATCAGTCGATTTGTTTGCTCTGAAGCAATGTGTGAATATTTGTTGCAGACTTCTAGGGTTTTAAAGAGCCTTATTATTTTTTTTTTTAATCAAATGTGTAGGAAATTGCTCATTTTTCTGAAAACACACTGCTGTGAAGTGTCTGACAGCTAAAAACCTGGCAGAATTTAACAAAACTTGGAACTTAATAGCAAAGGAGGGAATTTCACCTGATATTCTACCAGCTTCCAAACAGTAGTGAAATGGTGTGTGATGTAGAACTTGTTAAATGCAAAGTTTCACAAGCAGTAAGTGTGAGCAGTCAGACTTTCACATTCCAAGAAATTCTTCATGGAAAGGAATGAAAGGTTTTGAATATGACTTTGTGCAGCTTTGGCTTCTAATGACACCTGATCAGTCTCCATGAAGGCAAAATAACTTTGTAAGTTCTTCATAGAAGTATTTCTTTCATGAGTCTTTTTATTAAGCTGAGGAAAACAGAACTATAGCTCTAAAGAGGCTTTATTTTAGGAGTTTTTAAAGGAATTTGAATTACAAAAGGATCTCACTAGTGATACAAAAGTGTAGTTAAATATTTATACTCCTGTAAAATCGTGCTTTTTATGTGCTACACAAAGCCAAGCCTATTTTTTTTGTCTTCCTCTTGTATTTCTATTCTGAGATTTGGGGTCAGGGGTAAATGAATGACTCTCATGTTCATCCAAGCTCTTGAGCCCTGTTTTGTCCTCTTCCTGTTGTGCAATCAGTTTCCCAGGGGTTTCTCAGTCCCAGCAGAGTCATCTCTGGTGGTATTTTATGGTTCCCTTCTGGAAGGCATCTGTACCATACTTATGTATCTTGTCCATCACTATTCCTTGGAATCTTTTATCTAGGGTAAGAAGACATTGCAAGGAGCATTATGAAAAACACATCGGGTGGAGAAAACATCATTTTCTCTAGAAGGATTGTGTAGGAGTTAAATACCATCTCAGTTTGATGGCTTCCATAGGGAGAAATGCTCAAGCTGTGTACCTGCTGGAACAGTTAACTGTTGTTATTATTATTTAGCTTTAAGCAGCCAGGCTGGTGATGTCTGTCAGGAACCAAGCCCTTCACCAGTGTTTGATATTCCTACTACATGAATACACTGGTGTTCTGTGCTGCTCTGGTGGTTTTCACCTGAGAATGAAAACCCTCTCTGGAGTCTGGCCAGCCTTTTAACTGCTGTTTAAAAGGAATAAATGATGTTAGGGGTTATGAACTGAATAAGAAGAGCCTGAGTGGGTTACAGTCCAAAGAACCATTCCCCTTTCCATAAAATTCAGTGCTGCAAGATCTCAGTGGAACTTTTCCTGCAGTCTTGATGCTGAACTCCTCCAAGCAGACATGAAGTGGAAGAGAATGAGGAGGAGGAGGATTGTTTTTGTCACACAACTGTTGCCAATGAGATTCCTGGCTGCCATCAGGAAGGTAATTTTACTTAATGGCCATGATAAGCTCCAGATTCAGACGTACAAAACCGCTGCCTGAAAAGATCCTACTGTCAAGTCCTGTGCACCTCTCATCTTTTATCCCCAAGAGCTGTTTAGTTATCCAGAGCATCAGAAGCAAGAAAACAGCTCTTTTCAAGGTTATAGCTCGTCGTGCTTGGGTAACGCAATTCAGAAGCACATAAACACAACAAATCAAAAGCTGTGAAATGATGCACGGCTTCATGCTTCTGTAATTTTGAAAAAGTACATCTAGATTTTCATTCTGCCACTCCAAAGAGCCCTTGAAGTATGTCAGGTATTTATAGCTTTGGATGTCTCACTTGTACATGCGGCAGTTAATGACTCACACCTTCTCCAAACAATTGAAGTGCATCCTGAACGGGGAGAGAAAACATTCCTTCCTCTGCTCAAGTACTGATTCACCTCCTGATTCACATTTGTTTGTTGTCTTGTGGCAAACACCATTTGGCATGTTTACTCCTAGGTCTTAATTACCCTGAGGCAGTACTTTTCTCTTGTACATCTTCCTTCCTTTCCTTCGCTCAGCTGTAGCATGAAAACAGCACTGAAATTAATCCAAAAATAATAGCCTGGTTCTTTCTGCCGTGGTCCCTCCTCTCCCCAGCTGCATGCTCCTGCCTCTTCCTCTGCCACTGGCACCTGTGGGCCCTCCACTGAACTTGAGGCAACTTGTTAAAGCAATAGAAAATTAATCCTGTGATGAAAAGACAGTTTTAGCAACGGGTTTGCAATTCTGATTGACTCCGTGAGGAGCCTCATGTGCATCAGAACCACCCAAAGGAGGGAGTCAGGCTGGCACCAGGATGGTGGTGAGGGGGAGGGTCCTGGGCAACATCCCCATGGCAAATATGATGAAATAACAGCTGTTGATTCTGCTCAACCACAGCTTTTGTTCAAGATTTATGTTGCTTTTTGACCCTGAAAGAGCTCACCTGAGTCAGGCAAACATAGGGCATGTTGGAAGGTAGAAGTAGAGCTGGGTGAGGAGATGCCAGCATTCCAGGTTGAGTGTGTCACAACAGAAAATGTCATCTGCCTCTCAGATTTCTGATTTTATTTGAATCTAAAAGTTGAGCCATCGTTGGTTAATTTGTCATTTAAAAACACAATCAAACACAGGCTAAATGTGGCAGTTGTGATGAAATCTAGGATGTGGTTAAAATGCAGTTATTTTCAGGGCTTAGTGGAGCAGCATGCTTTGAATTTTCAGTTCTGTGTACTGTTGGAAATCTTATCTGTCCTTTGCAGAAGGATTCCTAGCAGGCTCCATCAGATCTCTCTGGGATGCTCCACTTTGCAGGGGGTTTGTTACCCATTGAGTCCTTGGCCCTTTATTTGCACCTCTTCCTGGTTTTCCTCCTCCTTCCCCAAAGACACAAAAACAGTTTGTTTCTCCTGCTGAAATGTGCCCCTGGCACTTACTCATCCTTCTCCCACACCCAAACAACACAGATTTGCTTCCCCTTTTGATGAATTTTGCTCTTGACCCATTACATGGATGTCTTGATCTGCTTCATTAATTCCCCAAATTACATATTTTTAACAGGCAATCAAGACTTTAAGCAGTTTGTGCAAAACAATCTAGGAAAAACACTGGTAGGAAACTAGCAATCTTCCTCTGCCCAAAATAAACTAATATACAAACCCCAAACTTCCCACCTCATCCTGCATAAATGTCTATCTTCACCCAAATAAAAATATTTAAAATATTATGAGATTCCTGTGGGTTCTTTAAATGAAATGACCTTCTCTTGCTAACCCAGGTTTGTTTTGGTCTTGTTTTTGTTTTTTTTAATAATAATAATAATAATAATAATAATAATAATAATAATAATAATAATAATTCACAACCCAAAATCTTTCCCTGCACCAGTCTTAACTAGACCACACAGCTTGCAGTGTGCCTGTTAGAAAGACAGTGTTGTGCTGTAATTGAGCTTATTAGAGAACTCTGGAGCAAAGCCATCTATAGACTAGAAGGATTAGGATTGTGACAACTGGAAGCTGTTTCTTTCTATCATCCTTCTCTACAGCATTTGTAAAAGAAATTGAGGTAATATCCCTCATACCTCAAAGTGGTGCCTTGAGGGAGCCATTATGTTCACTCCTCTTTGCACAGAGGCTAAATTTATTTTGTAATCAAGTGTTGTTAATGCAGGAGAAAACATCTGCTGGAAAACAGGAGCAGAATGTGCCTTCTGAGGACATTGCAAGTGGTGGTGGAGTTCTGGAGGAATCATTGTTATTAAGGTTTGGGGGTTTAAAATAATGCTCCCCACTATTGAGATTTTTAGATGTTTCATTTTCATGGAATCAGGAGTATAATAGAAAATGTGTTGATTTTTTTTTATAAACAGAAAAAAAACACTTGTTGTATTTTCTGAGTTGTATTCTTCAGCTTTATATAAGCCAGTGAAACTTGTCCAAGTGTCATCCCTCTCTTCAAAACCAGCCATGCTCCTGGGCTGCAGGGGCTCTCAGATCATTTTGATCATCTTTATAGTGCTTGGAAGGGCTCATTTTTCACCCGTAAGGTTGTGCAGTCGAGGGTTAGTCCTGCTGCTTTCATATTATTAATGAAAATGGGAATAAAAAGCCTTTCTGTTTACTGTCAGGATCTCATAAAAGGAGTTTTGTCTCAAAAAAAAAACACTTTGCCAGAATTATTTAGCAATTTCATTCTGATGTGCCAAATATTCCCTAAATGTCAACAAATAAATCTGGCAGTGACAGTAAATATCTGGTGATATAATGCATTGCAGCAGTTGTATTTTGGGAGCTTCCAATTCTTTTCCTTTCTTTCACGGGTCATTACATGTGCATAAAATACAAATGGGCTGTCCTATATCCATATATTGATAACTTTAGTTATTGCTTCCCTCTAGATGCTGAATTAGGTGTCATTTTTCCCCAAGTTCAGCTTAGCTAACAGGGGAGATGAGCTTAGTGAATTGACTCTGTCCAAACTCAGCCACATAAAAAATGACCAACCTGAAGTGCTGTCTCTTTTTGAAATGACTACATCCTCTTTTTTTTGTGAGAGTCTAAGATAAAAGGTAAAGAATTTCTCCCTGAAAGAAAATAGTTTCTTTAGGAACTCGCTGCTGATTTTTGGATTTTGTTCAGAGAACCATTCCAACCTTCCAAAAATCTTCAAAACTGGAAGCCAAGTGTTAATGTGTATTCAAGAGACAAGCTGCTGCCAGGATAAGAAAATGAGTGCCATTTTTCTGTTCAGGATGAAAAGCCACAAAGCAAAACTGAAGTGATCAATTTAAAGCTGTATGAGCATTCTCTTGCCTGTGACTTTTACTCAGGGGCGAGAAATTAATGAGGTGATTCTGTTAGAATTTATTGACTATGTGATCTGTAAAGTAAACAATTATGATTTTACAGATTGATCATATTCTCAGGAAACTGGGGTGATTCAAAACATTCCCCAGCTTCTTGCAAAACTGGGAATAATTCTTGCAAGAAACGTGTCCTTGGGCAGAACTGCCTAATGAACTGGCTGGTGTTTGGGAACCACACGCCAAGAGTCAATAAATATTTGATAATTATGGATCAGTTATCCAATAGATTGCACAGTAATGGATCTGGTATCTGTGCAGATAGGAGCTTTTATCATGTTGATTATCCTGCTGGGATTTCAAGGGAAATGGAAGCACTTGAGGTCACTGAAAAATTGTGACTGTTAGGGTAGAAAGATAATATGTGGGGTGGAAATATATTTGTTCATGTCTGGAGAAGGTGGATACAAGTTTTTGCAGTGAAATATGTCAGGTTTATGACCCAGATGCTACTGTGATTCCTTCTGCCTTTACTAGCTGGTACTTTTTGCAAAATCTGCAGATTTTAAGATGCATTTGTTGTCTTAACTCTCCTTTTCTGTGGTTGGTGGTTGTTAAGAGAGGACACACAGCAACAAAAGCCATTTTTTAGAATACCAATGCAATATACAGTTGATAGGAAAGTAGTACAATGGATGAAATATTAGAATTTATGAAAAAGCTGTTGTTATTCCGTGCTCAAATCAAGTTTTTACCAAAGAATTATCATAATATTTGAAAAAGATTTTCTCTAAATGTGTTTCTCTGGTCAGAAGTAACTTGCAAAAAAAAATAAGATGAAATGACAGGCTAGGAAATTAGAGTTGCTTCTTCCATATAATCTTGAAGTGGAATAATATGAAAAGCATGAAGCTGTGTACAATGAACATCCCAGAGGTACTTGAGCCTGGTTCAGCAGCTGCAGCTCTGTGATTGTGTGAAGCTGCTCCTGGGCAGCACTGCCAGAGGAAAGGGGGGCTCAGCAGTATTAGCACTTTGTGCAGATGTGTCCAGCTCAATTGTGCTCCTCATCTGGCTGGAAGTTTCCTGGTGGAGAGGATTAGTTTGAGGACAGATTAGGAACCACATCTATCTAGCTGATTACACAACCCAGCAGCTCTTGCATCAGCTGCAGCTGGAAGACAGGGAGGGTTAGTCCCTTCCACCAGAAGTCCAGGGTTTATCTTCTTATGCAGATTGTAAATCTGCACCTTAAGAAATGTCTTGTTAACGTGCTGATGGGCTCAGAAAGGCACAGCTGCCTGCACACTGGTTAAAGAGAAAAAGATCCTGCAGCTTGTTGCTTCAAATATATTTGAGTATTCAGTAATTGAGCATTTTGAAAGTAAACTTGTAACTAAGGAAATTCAGATGTTTTCTGCTCTAAAACCCAATAAACGTGTTTTGTACCTTTGCAAGCTGAAAAAGGCTCTGTCGTTCATAATGTTTTGTACACTGCTATATTCATGCTACATAAATTTCACCTTGTTTTTAGCTTCAGATCAAAAGTTAGATATGGATGTCAAGACTTCCAAGATCCTGAATTGGAGCTGTGTGTCTAGCAGTGAGCTGGAGTATGGTGGACTAAGCTGTAATTTTGTTTTCAACATTCCATTTTTTTTTTCAGTTAGGTAGTTACACCTTGAGATCTAATCTGTCATTCTGGGTTCTTTTGTTTCCATTACAGTTGATTTTTCAGGTTCATCCTAGAAGACTTCTGAAAGGAGGCATGGGGAGGGAGGTGAGGAGATGCTGATCCTAGTGGCCCCACTGCAAGAGCTATAAGGCTGTTTCATGGTTTATTTTCAAGATCAGGGTTTGTTGTTTTTTTTTAAATCACATTGGTTTTTGTTCCTCATTCCTTAGGAAGGGGCTGCTTAGAGTAGATTGGCACAACAGGGCTTTGGCTGGGCTATTTCCACCAGGCTCTGTCACCCTCACAGGGAAGAAGTTCCTCCTCATGTTGAGCTGGAAACTTCTCTGCTCTTCTATCTGCTGTGTTTTGGGGCAGACCAGTATACATCTTTCAGTGTGGCTGATTAAAAAAAGAATTATTTCAAGTTAAACTAAGGACATTGAAAGATCGTGTCCAGTTTCTTGTGGAAGTCCATGCTGATTGTTCCCCCTGCAATGAACTTCCATTCTTTCAACATGCAAAACACTGCCTTGTCCTGTTGAATGTCATTCAGTGGTTTTTTCACTGGGGATTAATTTCTACAAAGACATGCTTTAAATATTGAACCTACAAGAGGTAATTAATCTTTTCTTAGTAACATGGGTTTTATTCTCCAGCCCCTCAGAGAAAAGATACCTCATGAGTTTTGAGTAAATCATACAATCGTGCTAATGAATAATTTGCTTTAATTAAACCTCTGAAGGCAAATACATTTGTCCCCCATAGTAGTTGCTTTTCAAGATGATTTATTTTTTCCTTGCTTGTGATACACTCTTAGTCAAAGGTCTCCTCTGGACCATGTCTATCTCCAATCTTCACTTCCATCAGCTGCCATCCTCATCCTGCAAGTCACACTCCAGGTAGCACATTTCAGATCATATCTAACACACAGAAACTCTGTGTTCAGGTAGGAGCTTGCACACAATAATTACACATTTTGTTGGGTTGTTTTTTAGCCTCTACTGAGCTTTTTCCATAGAATACCAGTAATGAAAGCAAGTACCTAACAGGCAGATTAGAACCAGCATTTTTCTTAGATCAAATACTTTGATTTTCATTATTTTATTAGTATAACTCTTATGTGAAGGTTTAATCACTGCCAGTTTGACCAGTCAGGAAAGGTTTCATGCCGGACTGAAAGCTGGAGGATGCTAGTGATGTGCTTCTGCTTCCTTTAAAATACCTGTTTGGGTTTCTCTACAGGCTTGCCCAAATAAATACACACAAAGAAATCAATGGCTGCTGTGTAGTGATGAAGATTTAAACCAAATCTTCTCCAGAGGTCTCATGGAGATCTTCAGGTTCCTTATTGCTGCACTGATTCTGATTCTCAACTCTGAAGGTGCCAAGAAAATCACACCAAATTGTGGCAATGCAACCCCAGTTTTACAGAGCTGTCCTGCCTGACAGAATATTCATGTGGCTTAAAGTTCTGTTGAGTGTTAAGATTTATTTGTGGAGATTTGAATTCAGGAAATGGTCTCGTTACGCAAGAACTGGAGCAGCTAAAAGGAAAGGAGATTAATACCCTAATGCTGGGAAGGGGAAGCTGGGGTTGGAGGATTCTCTTAGCTCAGGCATTGATTTTCACAGGCTAAAATTTTCTGTAAAACTTTCTTTTTTTAAGCAAAGCAGAAATTCAGGTTCAAAAAGATGTTATCAATGTATATAAATTGAAAATGTTTCTAATCTTTGTGCAGAAATATTCAGGAGATGTGGGCATGCTTCACTCCAGGCATTTCTTTCCAGGGACTCATTAAAATGAATGCACAAGTAGTATCAGATTATTTTTATTCAGCTGCATTATTATCAAAATAGCAAGTTGGAGTGATTAAGCCATGAAACTGCAACTGTCCCTCAGGAACACCTCAACAATTGTGCCTCAGAGTCTTTCCTATTTGATTTCCATCCTCTCTGCAACAGAGGAGAGAGTTAGTGGTACCAAGATGAGCTTTTGCAGAAGTGTTTATGTTTCAAATGGAGAACATAAAGTTAGGCTGGTTTTTTTTCCATAAAGATGACATATTTTTAATGACTTTTCTTGCTCTATACAGGAAGCATAAATTATAAGAAATAGAAAACATCCAAGTTTTATAAGATTTTTACCTCAAAATACCTTGCAATATTCCACTGTAAGATCCACTTATCACTGAGAAAATAATAGCATTGCAACTTTGATTTTATGTTAGTTTTTCAGCAGGGGAGAAGACTCTCTCTGAATAGGGGAATGAGTTAGAAAGGAGGGAAACTAGAGAAAATTCATCTACAGAGATGAGGTAACTTAAGATCCTTGTAAGTTAATGTCACTGTGCTGTAACTCAAGGTAATAAATGTGCCTCCAGACCCCTGTTTTCTGCTGCAGTTGAACTGAGAGGGGCTTTCTGGCACCCTCAGAGAGCAGCTAAAGCTCTGTGACCTTTGTAATGTAGACAGCAGCATCTTAGTGGCCTTGGAAATACCTGAGCTGTGAAGTTGTGCATTTTGTGTGTGGTCTGTAGTCAGAATGTTCTGACCTGTTATGAATGGGAAAGTTGTTCTAAACTCCTAGTGGCTGACAGGAGGAGTAGATGTGAAACAAGGTTCAGAACTGCACAGAACCCTTCTGAGTCGTGGAGGCTGGGAAGGTGAAAGGTTAGAAATTCTGGTGCATCATTACACTATGTTCCATTGCAGTCCAGTGTGTTTATTTCTTGACTGCCTACAACACAAAATAACTGGTGTAAATGACCATGAGTGTATGTCAGGAAGGGCTGGAGCAGCTCTGCTGTGAGGCCAGGCTGAAAGAGTTGGGGTTGTTCAGCCTGAAGAAGAGGAGGCTCTGGGGGGACCTTAGAGCACCTTCCAGTGCCTGAAAGAAAGCAGAGGAGGGTCTGTTCTCAAGGGTTTGTAGTGACAGGAAAAGGGGTAGTGGATTTAAGCTAAAAAAGGTTAGATTCAGGTCAGACATTAGAAAAAAGTTCTTTAATTTGAGGGTGATAGATCCCTGGAATGGATTGCCCAGCAAGGTTGTGGAGGCCTCATCCCTGGAGGCTTGAGGAGGCTCTGAGCAGCCTGCCCCAGCCAGAGATGCCCCTGCTGAGTGCAGGGGGTTGGACTGGATCACCCTTGGAGGTCCCTTCAACCCAATCCATTCATTCTTTAGTTCTATGCCTGTGCTATATTTCAGATTTAAAATTAAAAGTTTGATAATGGGATGGGCAAATAAAAATTACTGAGACTTAGAGGTGTAAAACTTTTGGGGAATACTGATTTAGAGAGTTGAAGACTCTTGTGCATTCACATGCACAAAGATTAATCTTTTAAGTGTTAACACAGTGTCTAGCTTGCAGATAGTAGATCTTTAAAGATAACTATTTATGGGGGAAAAAAAATGGGTCAAGCAGCTCATCTCAGCACTGATGGAAAAAAGAGCATTTCTAGGCTAAACCTTTGATTATTGTAATTTCAAGAAAAGAAACAATATTTTTTGTGCTCATTCAAACTTTGCTGCCATGAAATAATGCTGCTCAGTTTTCTACTGTTCCTCCTTTAGAAGCCTGTGTTTCTTTTGGCAGGTAAATGTGCTAGAAAGCTCAGGATAGTTTGGTTATTTTGGAGGAGCTGGAGCTGTTTGAGAAGATAGGAATTTCTGTTTAGAATGGAAAACTGATCCCAATGGTCTCTTTGGAGACATCATGGTCTTTCAAAAATTCTTTTACTTCTGGATATTAGAAAAGCACTGTTCTGTGGAAGAAAGGTTTGCAGAAACTGAAATATGGCCTGAGCTGAAGAGAAATAGAAAAAAAATGGAGAAATTCCACCACTTACTGTTGTCAGCACTACTTAGAATTCAGAGTAACCTTAGAGATTTCCTCCTGTTTGCAAAACCAAAGTTTCTTAATCTAGCAACACTTGTTTTTCTTACAGGATTTAAACTTCATCCACACCCTAACTGGGTATGCTCATCTCTCCATGAGGATTGCCATGATGCCAATCCCAGCTGAGCAGCAGGGAATACTCTGAGGAGACTGGCTCCCAGTTACAGTGAGTGCCACTCTGCACATCATCCAGAGCTGTACAGGGCTGGGGGTTGCTGAAGAAGCAACACTGCTGATGAACAAATGGAACTGTAGCTGCTAGCTTAAAGGGAATGAGGAATGGAGGGGTTTAAAAATAGGAATAATGTTTAATTAGCCAGAATTGTGTGGGCTGTGAGGCAGTGATATTTATAGTCCAAGACATTCATTTGTGCTGGACTGACAAATTAATATATGCACATGTATTAGTTTGAAGCATTTAAGTTTTTCATACATAATGAATTTGATATAACTTCATAAATGCCAGAAGGAAAAACTGTATTTCTTAACAGGGTATTTTTATTTTCCTTCTGTGAACACATGCTGCTAATATTTCATCTTGAAAGTGTCCCAGATCATGCACTGACATAATAAAATTGCCCCATCAGATCACCTTTCTTCTAAAATGTTTTTCTTAACTGCCTTAATTAATTAATTGGTCTGAGCTTAATTAAGTTTAAGTGGATACACTCTAGTTGCAAAAGAAAATTGAATTTCGAAAGATACTACCTATTAATCTTTTTGTGTCCTGTTTCAAAACAATATGCAAAGCAAAACCACTATTTACATGGAGATAACCATTAATCTTATTTAAAAGAATATATAGTTGGTTTTTTTAATTGCAAGTTTCTCCTTTTTTATAATTGAGATTTTTTTTTCCCCTTGTAGTCCCAAGATGTCACCCAATAGCCTAATCAGTTGGACACTCCTTGTGTTATGCTGTTGAAAAGCCTTAAGTGGTGAAAGAGAATGTTAAGGAAGAGCAAGCATCATACAGATTTAGCTTTGAAAAGGCAGTGTGGTGCTGTGCTTGCCTGCTTGTAATGGAAACTGATGTGAGCAAAGGGGTATTTTAGAAAAAAGGAAATTGCAATTAAGGAAATAGCAGGTTCCTGAATTCCTGCCATTTCAGAAGGCTCTGCAGTTAAGAGGTGTGCTGTGTCCTGCTTTTTGTTGGAATGTGAGAGGCTCCAAGGCACCTCTGGGTTTTTAGCATTTTTATCCTATCTCATGCAGTCATTCTGCTCACTGATTTTGGTGGAAGGGAAACTTCACTTATTTATGGAGGAAAGGTACCAATAGTTCACACACAAGGCCTGGAGAAAATCCCTGAGACCTGTGGCATTAGGAGAGTAAGATTAATGTAAATGGAGTGAGAAATGAGGTAGAACATCTGAAACTGCCCAGCTCTGTTCCTACAGCTACCCAACAAAGGCAGTGGGAGAGCATTGGACTTGCTCCTTTCCCACAGACTATGGCTGTCCCAGCTACTCTTAACATTTAGGTTCTCATTTAAAGACTTGGAAACAGAAAAAATATCTTAAGTATGGGATTGGATACAGGTAGAGATGTAACTTTTCTCTGCAGGCAAACCCTCATTATTAGTTTTATTGAAGTTCAGGGTGTACCTTTCATAGCAGGAGACACCAAAATGCTGAGCAACTTGTGTTAGGGTTGGTTTTTAGAGAATCACTGCAGTTCTGGCCATAAAAAGACCTAGCAGTGCATAATAATAATAATAATCATTCTTTTCCAGATACTCTCCCCAATCCCTTTGAAGCTAAGAGCTGTGGGAATATGCATCACCTGTATGGCCAAGAGCAGAACTAGAGTGTTTAGTCCTAGGGTGAATCTGTAATCTGTCTTCTCCCCTCTCCTGGTTCTCTGTTGTACTGTCCAAGCTGTTGAGTGTGAATTCTGTCCCTAGGCATATTTAACATTTGTAGAGTACTGGAATTTTATTCTATGCACAACCAGCCTAGACCTACATCTTGTCTGCTTAAAATAGCACTGTAAAGATCTTCAGCATCTGCCATACTGAATAATTTTCAACAGAGCAAGCTTCTGAAGGTTTTTGATTTGATTTTTTTTTTTGGTCTCTATTAATAGGGGCTTTTTAAGATGAGTAACTCTTGGGCTGACAAGATATTCCACAGAAGAAGATTTTGATAATATTTATTGACTGATAGATCCTAATGTCTTCTGAAACACTAGATCTTGATTTGGTCTGGAAAGATGAGATCAAATTCTGTTTGCTTGTCTTTGGGGATAAGATTAATGAGTCTTGTAAATTATTAAGGACTATGCTCTCATCTTCAGTCCTGATTTCTCCTCATAGGCTCTGTGTGCTAAAAGCTACTCATTTGTAGGTGAGGTGATAGCTGTGTATTTATTATTGATGATGTGGGGAATTTCCCTGTCTGAAAAAGGGTGGTGGGCTGATGGAAATGCTTTGCATGGAAAGGTGATGTTAAAAAAAATTGCCATTTTTTGCATTCATTTTTTCAATTCTGTGTTTGGACTTGTGCCATAGGGTGCCCAGAATGAAAAGTTATCACTGGGAAGTAGATGAAATCTTGTCTTGCCCCCCTCTTACTGGTCTTGCAGACCCCTGAGATTATTATTATTATAATAACCTTGCTATAATCTGAAGCATATTCCTCAAAAAGCAGCACAGTTTTATTTATCTTCCTCAATATCTTGTCATTTCTGCTTTACCCCACAAAATCAGGCTGCTAAGCAAAGCCTTAAGCAACAGAGCAGAAGAGAGCCCCAGATTTGAGCATGGCTGCTGTAGCATCCTAGATGTTCTCCAGCCCAGTTTCTAAGGGTTATTGCCAGCCATAAGGCAGAGAAAGCAGCATCATTCTGACTGAACTCATCATCCTTGAAGTTGGAATCTGCTCTTAAAAGATCCATTCAGACAAAATTTCATTATTATGGATGCCATTAAGAGAATATATTACTGTACATACAGGATAACTTTTCTGCTAATGTACAGATTGAAAATGTTTGATGGAAATAAATCAATGCTTGAAAATGAAACCCAAACCTCAGAAGAGACGTGGCTCACTCAGGGTGCTTAATGAGACTCCCTGATATATCTCCACATAGCCTCTCTAAATCTGGATTGCCACAATCTTCCTGTGTGACATGCCCTGTATCACTGCCAGCCCACTCCCTCTGCTCCTCGTGGTGGCACTCACAGGGTTTCCAGCTCAGCCAGCCCCCTGAACTGTGGCATCAGACACGAGGAAGGGGCAGAAGCATCTCAGAAGTCAGCAAAGTGAAGTAGGGCTGTGCCAGCCCAGATTTAGATGAAGATGTAGATACCCTTTTGAAGCATCACTTATTTGGGCTACAATATCTCCCAAGTTTCTGCTGAGCCTGGAAGCTTCTAGTTGAAGTGGATTTCAGATTCAGCAGGGAATTTGCAAAACAATAGGAGAGAAAAAAAACTGTAGCATGAGTCATGAGCATGGGGCCTCCTGCCACTGTATGTCTAGAAATGCTGATATCCTGGGGATTAGTCAACAGGGTAACTGTAGTTTCCAGCATGTAATCAGCTACCATGTCCATTGTCCTTCCAGTTTATTGGAATAAAAGAACCAGATTAGTCATCAAAACATAAGGTCAGTAAAGAACTCTTGTCATTTAGGACCACTTGTGTGAGCAAGGTTGCTTAGTTGATGTGCTAAATTAAGTGCCAATGTTTATTAAATGTTAATATTGAGTTTATATGTTGTTTACTACTCATAACATCTGTGACACAAAAAAAGTGTCTCCTTACTTTGGAAAACCACAGCATAATAATTGATAAAGGAAAGGGCAGAGGATGCAACATACCAAGGCATTTGTATGAAATGCCAAATAAAAAGTGGAGTAATTGTGATGGAACACTGGCAGGGGCACAGGACTTCAGTCCACCTGTGCTGGCTGGAGGGAGCTGACAGGTTAGAACAGGATTGTAAATGTTCTGTTCAGAGGTCACTGAGATTGCAGATGGTTGAACTGTCTAATAATAATAATAAAGAAAAGTGGCACATGGAATCAGTCATAACTGATACAACTACAGTTAGAATAAAGCCAGCAGCTGGAGGAATGAACTGTTTTTTAGCTGGCTGTTGAAGTGTCCTCCAGTGCTTTTGTTTCAGTTTGAAACATGAGCCTTCTTAGTTACCATAGCACAATAATGCTCACTGTAAAACAGAGTTAAATCTTTATTTTTGCCATTGCTTCTTAAGACCACTTTGACATTTAGTGACAGAATCAGAGGAAAACAAATAGCTGCCTAGAGGCAGCAAATGGGCAGTAAGTATCTAATAGCTGAGGGGCATTTTGGTTGGTCTTTCTCTCTTTTCCCTTGTCAACAGTGTTTATCATGGAGAAGCTCAGAAGTCTTCTGGAAAGCATCTGCAAGGTTTGGATGATGTCAAAATGTCTTGGAGTAATTTTAATATTAACCTTCAGCTGAGTTTGTACAGGATCTCTGCCTGGATTCATTGCTTGATCATTTCCAAGCCTCCAGTAACTGGTATCTGTTACCTGTTGGCACACAAAGCTCCGTGGCAGTTGGCCACACAGTCTTGCTCAGAAGCAGGGATCTATGGAAACATTAGCCTGCTGAGCCAACTCGACCTTCTGAAGTGGTTTTTGAGGTTTGGGAAGGGTTTTCTTACCACTTGGCTCCCAGGCAGTGAGCTGTCCCATCACCCTGCCTGGTGGACTGCAGCAGTTGTTGGAAACTTGGAAGAACCTTCCATTCATGGGTCGTGTATCAGCATCAGATGACAAGTCCATTACTTGCTGTAGCAACAGCCAGGATATTACTTTGCTCTTCTGTAACTTGCCAAGCAGGCACTTTGGCATCCTTGAGAACATACCTGCAAACACTGAAGCAAATTGTCTCTAGAAATCCCCACCCATCCCCCTTCCTCTTCCAAAACCATATTTTATTCTAAATTAAGGCGTTTTCTCAAACTCTGGTGTTTGACCAAATTGATATTTCTTTTCATGAATTTTCTCAATTGCTTATGGCTTTCTTGACAAGAGAGTTTTCTGTTGGTCTGCTTGAGAGGTTAGCATAGCCAAACCTGGAATTCACCAACTTTACAAATCTTTCTCTGAATTGAGTAGTCAATTATTGCTTTAGACAACTTTCAAGTCACCCTTCTGAAGATTTTGATATCAAATGATGTATCTGCATTGGCAAATTCAAAGGTGTTTACATTTTTCTGTGGAACTTAGATTTTTTTGTGCCTTGTGGAGCGTGGAGTATCACTTGTGGAGTGATTAAAAGCTGTCATCTCAATATTGAACCATTTAAATTTGAACCATTCCACTTGGAATTTGCTCCCTATTCTTTGCTGTATCTCCCTCACTTGCAGTTTTATGTCACACTTTCCCAACTCTTAATGATTCTTCAGTTTTCCTACCTTCTGTAGAGAACAAGAAGCAAAATGAAGCTAGGATTACATCTGTGGTGGGACTGCAGCACTGACTTCCCATCCTTTCCTGGTCATTCATTTCCACTCCAGTGGTGCCTCCTGTGTTGTGCCAGCACAAGTGTTTGTGCAGCCGTGTGGTGAACCAAACCAGGGAAGTGATTCAACTGGAGATGGAAAACCCTGCCAAAAAAAGGCCAACTGCCAGCACAAAGCAGTGTTGCCTTGGGTGGTTAGGCTGACATAGGAATAAACAGCTGGGGGAGAAATGATAGGAGGTGGTTTAGTTTCTTCTTGTGCTGAAAAAAAAATTGATAATGGATCCACAATGTAAAAATGAAGGAGTGATCTGTAAATTCAAGGAGGGAAAAACCCAAACCATGAGCAAGTTCAATTAAAAATGTTTACCACTTAGTAGTGCATGTGCTTGTGTTTGTTTTAAATCCTTGTGTTGATTCAACCCAGGTCAATTCCTTGCTAAGTGAAATTAAATTGATCAAGTATTGTTGAGTAAACAGAGAGTGCTGTAGGAGGCAGCTGAGCCACACTGGCAGTTTGCAGTGGTTGTGTTTGAGCACATTGTCCCATTGACTCTGCTTTGGGTTTGTCAGGAGGAGGATTTATGAATCAGGTATTTCACTCTCAGGTTTTCCACTTAATTTCCATTTTTCACTAATGCTGGAGACAAACTTGCAACTACACAGTTGTTTGTGTGTTTGTACCACTGTGTGTGACAGAGTTGAAATGGAGCAATTTGGAAAGCACCCTCAAAAGGAAGCTCTTGGCAAAGATATCATCCAGTCTAGCACCTTGCTGCTGCTAAGGAAGCTCCTGAGCACTCTGCCCTTCCCCTTCCTCCCCACCCACCTTGCTGCTGCTGCATCAGATCTTTGTCAGCTGATTTAACTCGCTGGGTAGAACCTCAACCTGGCAGAAGTAGATCATTTTCTGCTGTGTTAGTGAGTTGATGGGCACAGAAGGGGAAGCAGGAGCACGTGGCTGATGGGAAAGGCAGGGAAAAGAGCAAATCCTCAGGTTTCCAGCTGTAGTGGCAGGGTGGTGCAACTCCCCTCAGAGTGATCCAGGTAACACAGGTGAGCACTGCTTTGTCCACTCCTGCTGTAAGGTATCTACCTGCTGGTCTTCTCTTGCAGGCCTGTCAAACAAAGCTGAGATTCTGGCATGTAATTATGGGAATGAAGTGATGTTATATGGTAATGCATGGTAAGAATTGGGCAGAAGTTCTTGGAGAGTGTAGTACTCTGCAGAACCCAGTTAAGGTCACAGTCAACTTTTCAGAGGTGAGAAAGCAAGTCAAGCTGTACAGACTGCTGGGTGGGCAAACTTGTGACAGTCTGGCTGTGGCAGCCAAAACAAGGATGCTCAGTGTGAGTTTTTGCTCACAGGCTGGAGGAAAAAATGATTGTATTAGAGTGTCTTTTACCATAATCCTACATGTCAGGTAATTGAATTCACTGTTCAGTGGGCTGCTTCAGCATAAGGTCTCCTCACAGGTGCTGTCATCTGCTGTAAAGGGTTGTGAGATGACAGCTGAGGTACAGGCCTGTCCTCTGGCAGGGCAGGGGCTCTTCTTGGTGCACTGCTGCCTTTAATGACCCATGCCCAAACTGCTGCATGGCAGATGGTGCCCTGGCCATGTCGTCAACCAGATCAAGAAGCCAATCCAGCTTTGAAATCTCTATAAAATAAATGAGTGATTGTTCCTGACACAGCTTTCTCTATTGTTCAGCATCTTTTACTGTCCTGTGCTGCAGGAGTGGTCTCTTTGCCACACCTTGCTTACAAGCAGGTTATTAGTGCTCTGATCTTAGCCCAGAAGTTCCTGCTTTGATTTCAGATGATTGGAATATAATTCCATTTAATGTCTTTCTACCCATGTTCTTCCCTGTCAGTTTGTACCTAAGAAGTACAGGGTGCCCAGCCAAGCTGACAGGGCACAGTTCCTAACTCAGAGAGGAATAAAACACTTTCCTTTCAGCTTACACAATAGCTTAATGACTTTTTGCTCCAAGGAGGAAGGATCCTAATTCATGTACTTCATACTTTTTGCACTTGTGTTTTTTTTTACTGTGAAGCACAAAGCTTTAGTTTAAACATAATTTTTGAGCCTCATTTAGATCATTTTAAAAACAAAGTGTAGGAAACAATCCTATCCAGGTCAGGGTCCCCTCTCAGCCCTCTGGCATGGGAGTAAAATGCTGACAAGTATAAATGCAGAGGAATATCTTGTAGAGGAAAAAGAACTTCAGTTAATATGATTTCTGACTCTTGAGTACTGTCTTCCTCAAAGATTGGGGATTCATTAGTTTCCTTCCCTTACATGAGGAAAAAGACTTCCAAATGTCTTGAATTACAAAGGGAAAAAGGCTTTGTGGTTACCTGAATATCCAGTTCTGAATATTTTTGTGTTACTTCCACAGCTTTCCATACCCATGGGTATTTTGTGCAATATTCTGTGTAGAATCACAGTACCTCCAAGGTAATAATGGCAATAGGTCTTTCAGCCATTCTTCTGAGCATCCAGCAAGCTAACAAAGTGATCTGACAAAGTTACAGTGAAGGGAGATTACATGAAACCCATCGGAGCTGTGAAGCTGCAGCAATAGAAACCCATTGGTATTTAAAATAAATGGTTAAAATAAATCCCTGTCAGTTAGTGCCTGAACGATTTGAAATCCCCCCTAGGTTTAAAAGGGAAGAAAAAAAAAAGAGAAAGAATTTTAACCACCTCACTGGATAGAAAAAATGACCTGGAGATGGGGTTTGGGAGAATAAGAAGTGACAGGTTAGAGTGGGGAAATTGTGGCAGAGCAGCAGCTCAGACTCCAACACGTTTGTGTGGAGTGGGCAGGGGAGAGATGTGAAGAATTCCTCACCACAAACATTGCAAAGCAGCAGCATAATGGGCTCATTTCATCTCTGCAGACTGCTGCTGTACTGGAGCTGTTCTCAGTAGTATTACCTTTATGAAATCATGTGCTGAAAAGTCATAAAACATCACAAGTGTTTCCTAGTGTGCAAACATCACTGGGTTTTCTCCCAGTTAGGTGCATATTTTCAAGTACAGTCATCTGTGGGAAATTTCAGTGTTTCCTCCAGTCACACCCTGCTTTTTTTCAGGACAAATACCCCTTCCCTAGTTCCCAGAGTCCTGAAACGTGTTTAATATATACTGAATTTTGTCAGCACTTCATATAGCCTACTGAAAATGCAACATTGATTTTTATGTTTTTATTGCTTTTTTTCCAAACCTTCATAACTGTGCCAAATTAGAGGGATTTTATGAAGATGGCAAACATTTTGCAGCCACCAAAAATCTATTCTAAAGTGAATTTCTAATCAGGAAAGCTTGGGTGTTTGGTTGTTTTGTTTTTTTTCCCCTCACCTCTGTCTTACACTTGGGAAAATATCAAACATGCTGCAATTTACCAACAAAAAAATAGAAATTTCTTGGGCAGACTACAAAAACTAAAATATTGTGATGAATGCCACCTGCAAATAGTTTATGAAATAGTGGAAACTAACATTTTTAATTGCCACTTAGAACATTCCTGAGCACATTTCTATGTGGAATATGTTGTGTGTGTCTTCTGTGGGAATTTTTTGTTTTCTTGAATTAAATAGATTTTGATATTTGAGATAGTGGAGGTTAGAAATGTTGATAGAACACGTTTTATAGCAGCAAATAAATGATATCAATCTCTAGAACTACTAAACCTCTTGCTTTCCCCCTTGACCTGCTGCAGGTGAGTGTGCTGAGCCTGCCATGGGGACACCAGGAAGGTTTTTCTGAATCCAAGATGTTTACTCTAGGGGGAACTGGAGTGTTCTTACCTGACCTCATCTGGAATTCATTAGCTACTCCTTTAGTAAAGAACACTTGCAACTGGTGTAAATCAGGTGGTAGGAAACCAAGAGCAGAAACTTTGCCCCAGAACAGGTTGCCTCCCTAGTGTTTCAGTGCTGGCAAGAGTGACCTGAGGGCATCCCAAGCCTTTTTTCAGAGACTCACCACTGTACTAGATCCAAATGTGGTCTGCACTATTTTGGGAATAGTTTGTATTTTTGGAAATGAACATCAAGATCCCAGATTGCTTTTTAATACTGGTAAATAAAAGTACATTGTAGATTTGCTTTACACTAGACTTAAAAAGTGTAAGATTACTCTTAATCATTTATCATCTTCTTTAACCAGCAGCCACTCTCCATTTATTTGCAGTTTCCCTGCCATTCTTTCTTTTCTTTCTTTGCTAAATACAGTTGGAGTACAAAGCCTCATTAGTGCACCTCCTCTGGCATGGTTGCCTCTTCATAGATGGGGTAGGAAGCTTCTAAATGCAATGAAGTGCTCATGTGAGGGGGAAACAGAGCACACAAATTATTTCAGCTCTGTAGAACACGAAGGCACTCAAATATAATCTAATTTTTACTTCAAATCTTAAAGTTCATTTCCCTATTTTACATCATCTTTTAATAGTGCTTGAACAGTTCTGTTGCTTGCAAATAGGTAGCATCACAGTGAATCTTTATGGTTTGGGTTTTTGTTTTGTGTTTGTTTGTTTGCTTTTGTGGGGTTTTTTGTTTGTGAGGTTATTTTGTGTGTGTTTGTTTTCTGTTAGTGTGTTTGTTCTTTGATTAATGGTTGTTATTTCTTTTCCCTGATTTTTTTTTCTCTGTTTTTAAATTAGCTTTTCTGTTCTCACTGCTCTAGAATTTTCACCCCCTTCTCAAAGGCATTTGATTATGACATGCAGTCTAACCTGCAGTGCATCCAAAAGGAGGACTCAGGCCAGGGAGCAGCACCCACTCTGAATGATTGCAGTGTCCCAGCACCCTTCAAACTGGAAGATAGGCTGAGGGAGGCCTGGAAAACAAACCACAGATCATAATGACATAGGAAAGTAAATAGAAGTGGTACAAAAGAACAAGTTTTTATATAAATATATANTGCACAAAGGTACTTCAGACAAAGCTGCTGAGCTGTGGAATGTCCTTCCACAGGATGTTGTGGATATCAAATTGTAAATGGGTTCAAAAGGTAATTGGCTAAATGTATGTAGGAAAATTCCACTCTGAGGCTGTCAAGTACAAAGATGCTGATTCTTTTGCAGGAAGTCTCTAAGCTGGGAATTGCTGGAGATGGGGTTTGGAGAAAGGGTTGCTGTTTGTGCCTTTATGCCCTGGGCCTCTGCCAGCAGCAGACTAATGGCCAAGCTGGACTTTTGGGCTGATCTGCTGGGCTGCTGTCATCTCATAAACTATTTCTGTCCCCCTGGGGCTTTTCCTTGGCACGTTTATGATCCTTCTGATCTTCCTTTCAACATCTTTGATATTTGGCAGCTTGGCTTCATCTGCAGTTTGTTACCTTTGTTATTTCAAATGTCATTAGCTGAGTGGCATTGTTCCTTCTTAGATGAGGGCTGCTGTGGTCAGTTGCTACTTATTGAAGTTATATTGTTATATATGTTTAAGTTAATAATTTATATTATTGAAGTTAATAATTTATCCTGCACAGATGGAGCACTCTTACTTTTCCATGACCATCAAATCTTCTGTCCCTAAATTTTAGGAGTAAAATGTTTGGAAAAATAACTCATTACTTCAGCTTTTCCATTTTGAAGTTTTATTCTCAACTAACATATATTAAAATTATTTTCTAGCATAAAATTTAATGGATTTCTCTGCAGCTTTTGGTAAGTCTCTTATTGAAGTATAAAATTCATTTAGGTCATTCCACCCTGGGCAATTTCTTCAGTTAATTGAGCCATGTAACTTTGGCCCTGTGGCACAAAGTGGCACCAACCTGTCAAACTGCTCCTGTCCACTTAGAAGTTCTTATTTCTTGATCCAGGACTTCCCTCTTACTGCTCTATTTTCTCCTGTCTGTGTATTCCCAATACAACTCCCAGGCATAGGTTTTCAGCTCCACTTGTTATCAAGGGACTCTTTGCATCACTCTTTTGATAGTACTTTACTACCCCATCTTAACTTTGTCTTGTTTTTCTTTAACTGTAGGTTTCCAATGAACATTTTTTTACCTGGTAGGAGAATTTAGAATTAAAGCTTCTCGTGTTCTCCCATTTCATATGAATACCTCTACCCAAGTATATGATTTAGATAAAGCTTGATACTAAATTTATCATCCTTTTAATATGCTGGGTCTGGGTTTTATGAGAAACTCCTCTGCCCTACTTAGAAGCATGAAGTGATGCTGCAGCTAAGCTGTGGTGTTGCCTGATGACAAGCCAGGACCAGAGTCACACTTGTTTCCCTAATGCACAGCACCAGTTTGCAGCTCTTTCATACTGCTTAGTCTCCCCAGACCCCTTAATGCCCAACCTGTCTTTAGTAAGAGGGAGATTACAGAAATTATCTTCCTTCAGTGATTTGAATGATGAAAATGCTTCGGATTATGATGCAGAACTGCCTGGTGTGTTCAGTGTGCCAGCTGGGGTGAAGTGCTTGGTTTAAACAGTGCAGTGTTGTGCCTGCTGATGAAACAAGACAACAGCACAGTGCAGGTTACAGGCAAGAGAATTTCAGATAATTTAGGGGAAAAAAAACCAACCCTTGAACCATGAAACGCTTGCTGAAATTCATGTCATTTCAATGTATCTGAATATTTCAGCAATACTAAGTGCTAGTTGCAGTTCTCTACTACAATTGTAGTCTGTTTCCATCAGTGGTTTTAAATTGCATTCAAAACAAGAAAAAAAGTGCCTTCCAATCCTTGAGGGGGGAGAAGCAGCTCAGCAGTAAATTGCAAAGCCTCCTTCGAAGCCCTCAGACCTTTGCTGTGGGGTGTGACACTCACCCTGAGTGCTGTTTGCCTTCAGGTGGCTGTTCAGCAAGTGCCAGTGAGCTGGTAAAGCTGTCAAGTGTTCAATTAGATTTTTATATTCAGAGCACTGTAAGTTTTGACCTGTCTTCAAGCTCTGATGCCTGACCTTGCAGTTCTGTTTGTTTTAACTGAAACTGTTCCTTTTCTGGCACGATCTCCCCAGCTCTGGGACTGCTTGGTGCATTTCTTTGTCTCCTGACTTTTCTGGCCAATCCAACCTGTTTTCTGTGGTACTTTCTTGCTCTAGGTTTATGTTTTACATTCGTGCCTTTCTCATTGCAAGGTGAAATGGTACTTCATTGAGATGTCAAAACGTGTGGATTGGCTCTCATCACAAACTTAATTTAACCATCATTTATGTTCTTGGAGGTACTCCATTTTTGATCCATTCCATTTATCTTAATACCTGCTTTTAAGTAAAACCTTGACAAATGATAGCAATCCATGGAAGATATATTATCATAGTCTTCTGAAAAGTATTACCCTAAGATCATTGTGAATTCTTCTCCAGACCAGACTTAAAGTAAGAGTATTATGCAATGTCAGAGCTGGTAAAGATATTAAAAGGAATTTTGACTAATGGCCCCTATATGTGGCTTAACATTTAAGTAAAGCTTGTGTTCCTGACTCCAGTGATGAGAACAATTCAGGTAAATCATTTTTCTCTAGCTTCCTGCTGAATGAAGTTTCCTTTGTCTGGCCATGGCTGTGGGAGGATCCCAGTGCAACACATCTCTGGAATTTTCCAGCTTTGTCCAGGCTGCCATTCACACTCCATGTGCAGCCACAGGCCTCTTTCCCAGGGCATCCTGGCCTTCTGGGATCCAGTGGTGTTTTGTGTTGGAGCTGAGTCAGTTTTCTGGGCTAAATACTTCTGTGGCATCCCACATTTTTGCAGCACAAGTGTTTGTTTGACAAGCTGGGGAAAGGCAGGATTGAAAAATCAAGATTTTTTTCAATAGATCATGTCCTGTTTTCAATCCAATATCAACTCAATTACTTTTATTCCTTTTTTTTTTTTTCTTCTCAGTTTTTTCCCACCACATGAGATGTTACTGATTTTTTTGATTGCCATCCAGCAGAATGATTCCAGGCATTTTCTAATTAACTCCTGAATGCTCTGATAGTTTGTTCCTTGGGTCAGCCAAAACGGTCACCAGCTTCCTGCCATGTTACTTCCAATTTTAAATGCTGGGAATGCTTTGGGTTTTTTTGCTCATCTGACATTTGGTTGAAGGGCCACAGGGCCGAACAGGGATGGATTTGGTATCCTAGTGAAAAACAGGAGCAAACTGCACAACGAATCCCAGCACAGCCCAGCTGAGGAGCACTCCCTGCAAGCCAGGCAGGTCCTGTTGGGAAATATGCTGCCACTCCACATCCTTTTGTTGAACTGGAACCAGGGAACCAACATTGTGTATTCAACAGCATGAAAAATGGCATTTGCAGCAGGGTGTAATTGTATTTTTATGGTCCCCAGCGTTCTTTTGTTTGCAATTTGGGCTTAATGTATTCCTGATACCTTGAAAGAGGGGGATACTTAGAGGCTTGAGGGGGGGTTCAATTGCCTTTTTTGTTGCTGCTTTTTCTAGCTTATATAAATGTATATATTCTGTGAAGATCAAAGGTGACCTGAAAAGAGGGTTTGTGAGTGATTTTTTATCCTTATGGTACTTTTTCAGATAAAAACAGCAGGGAAAAATAAGAGAAATTTTAAGTTTTTTCTCCCAAACTTTGGTTTTGTTCAAAGTTTTTACTTTCACAAGAGATCTGAGTTTCACCAGGACTGCTAATAAGCCAGTGGAGTAAAATATGTGCAAACAACAATAATGTTAAGTATTTTAATGCAAGTCTGTCCTAGTTGATCTGACACCCGCACACTTTGTGGTTAATTCATTAATTCTCCTGAGAGACATTCCAGGAGACTGCTCAAGAGCAGATCTAGGGGGTTTTATACTATTATTTGAAAATACTTAAGGATTTTAATGTAAATATTTTCAGGTCTACTTTATTTTGAATTTTTTTATTTGCATATCAAATGTATAAAGTTAGATTGTGACAGTCCTGTCTCTAGTGCTTCTGAAACCACTTGCAAATTCTGCTTTGGATGATGTGTCAACTCAAATTATTACACTTGCCTCTTTTTTTGTAGAGCCCAGGCAATTAAAATGTCTTTAATTTGTCTGCTCTTTGTGGTGAAGTTCAAGGGAGAAGATAAACCAACTTATTCATGAGAATTTTGAACTACTGCTTAATACACTTATTTAAAGCCAAAAAAAAAAGTTCTATTGTGATGGAAAGGATGGGAAGAAAATGACAAATCCCAGCATATGAAGCTGTAGAAGTCTTGCCAAAGTCTAAATACTTGAGAAACTTGAAATGATCTTGTTTGTTTAAAAAAGAAATTAGGAACTTGCCCAGGGAAGACATGGGCATTAAGTTCTATAAAATAGAATCATAAAGGTCGTGAGAGATGATAAGAAGGCACATATTTCAGCCATGACTTAGAGATTTAAATGCAGTTCATATGCATATGTAGACAAAGTTCTGTCCCATATTGCATTATCTGGGAATATTTTTTAAAGCCTAGTTAATTTCTCAGATTCTTCAAATTTACATGCATATAAACATTATTTGGTGGCAGTTTAATATTGTATTTGTTATTTTAAATAAGAAAACCATGGGAAGAGCAAAGTATTATCAGTGCAAAAAGGAAGAAAATGTTCCTATTATAAATCACCAAGTAGTACTGCTCCTCAAATATTAAAAACATGATTATTTTGTGTTCACAGTCGAGGTGCACTTTGTTGGATCAGCACATCTTCATATCAGAGCAAATTAAAGCTGGTTTTCATCAGTGGTGATGTGCTATAGGCAGGAGTCAGCCCCTCGTGAGGAAGCACAAGGTGGCAATAGGTGCATCTGTAGATGTGGGTGAAAAAATACATTTTAGGGTGTACAGAAAGGATCTATGTGGGGTGACTGGAATGTGTACAAGCTTTGTTAAGCCACTTGTCAAAGGGCTAGCAGAAAAACAGGTCAGTGTGTGTATATGTGTGTGCACAAACACACTGTGGTCAGGGCTAGGGTGAGGTTAGTACAGGATATTACAGTGGCAAGTTCTGAGGCACTTTTAATAAAAAGAAAGTCTAAAGTCCATGACTTGCATTCAAAAACGGGTAATAACTGTATCAGGGGTAAAGAAAAACCACTTAAACTCTTCTACTGGACTTCATCAACATTCCTCCTCCTCTTGGCACTCCCCTTGCTTGTCTTTGCCCAGGAGATGCTGTAGGGAAATGCTTCTGCTTTTCTTTTGCCTCTGTAATCTGTGATAATGATCATCTTGAAACTATTCCACAGTGGACTCGCAGTACTTCACTAAACTGTGGCTTTTGTCAGATAAATTGTATTGCTAAAAATTTTCTTGATCCCTAAAACCTTCATTTATCTTCCCATTAAAAACCTATCCATTCTCCAGCTCCCATTCTCCCCCTTTAATCTCCAAAGCACAGCAGACAATGTGGTATCTTTGTCGATTCGAGAGATAATTTTTAGCCTGTCAAAGACCTTCTGTCTCAACATCTTTGAAACAAAGATTTCTGAAATGAATGATCAAGTGCAGCTGCCAGATTAACAGGCAGAAGAAACTGGAAGGGGAGGATCTCACAGATGGTTCTAATAAACCAGCAAAGGAGTGTGGTGGTGGGTGGGGGAGCGGATTGAAATTGAAATGGTAATCCCAGTGCAGGTTTTGGGTTTAGTTTGTGAAAGAGTGTTGCATAAACAGCCATTTGAGGGTTTGGGATTGGGTGGGGTTTTTATTGTTGTTTTCATTTTTTCCTGTTGCTATAGGACTGCTGATTTTTTCCCTTTTCCTGGAGCCCTGTGTCCATATTGCTACCTGAGGCTTTTCTTGCTGTGCCAAGAAATCCACATTCAGCTGTTCATAAGGCTTTTGTGAATGTGAAATAGCAGCAAAAGCTGAGGTTTGAATTATTTTTTTTGAGCTGTTACCCAAAGGAACACTAAAAATGATCCAGCAGACTTCTGTTGCTGCTCCTGTTCCTGCTGTCTGTCCCATAGCCTGCCTCCCACACAGGACTGCACAGCTCTTGGTAAATTCACAAAGTTCCTTTTGGATAAGCTTGAAACTCTCTTGCAAGCTTTAATTATCCATGTGCTTCTTTAATCTGTGAGAAGTTTGTAGTACATGATTCATTCATAAGGTTGGATGACTAGCAGCACCGTCTGTCTTCTTTCTGCTAACTTTATCCTCTTATTAAATGCTATTAACTCTCTGATACAAGGCCAAAAATTAATGAATGCAAATTGCCAGAGGAAAGATGCAGCTGAGGGCCCAGATAGACCCTGGAGGTCTCAGTATTCAATCTCTAGTTCTTCTTGACATGACTTTTTGGGGTTCTTTGGAGGATGAAGGCAGTTGGTTCTGTTGCTTCAACCATTTNTTTTTGTAGAGCCCAGGCAATTAAAATGTCTTTAATTTGTCTGCTCTTTGTGGTGAAGTTCAAGGGAGAAGATAAACCAACTTATTCATGAGAATTTTGAACTACTGCTTAATACACTTATTTAAAGCCAAAAAAAAAAGTTCTATTGTGATGGAAAGGATGGGAAGAAAATGACAAATCCCAGCATATGAAGCTGTAGAAGTCTTGCCAAAGTCTAAATACTTGAGAAACTTGAAATGATCTTGTTTGTTTAAAAAAGAAATTAGGAACTTGCCCAGGGAAGACATGGGCATTAAGTTCTATAAAATAGAATCATAAAGGTCGTGAGAGATGATAAGAAGGCACATATTTCAGCCATGACTTAGAGATTTAAATGCAGTTCATATGCATATGTAGACAAAGTTCTGTCCCATATTGCATTATCTGGGAATATTTTTTAAAGCCTAGTTAATTTCTCAGATTCTTCAAATTTACATGCATATAAACATTATTTGGTGGCAGTTTAATATTGTATTTGTTATTTTAAATAAGAAAACCATGGGAAGAGCAAAGTATTATCAGTGCAAAAAGGAAGAAAATGTTCCTATTATAAATCACCAAGTAGTACTGCTCCTCAAATATTGAAAACATGATTATTTTGTGTTCACAGTCGAGGTGCACTTTGTTGGATCAGCACATCTTCATATCAGAGCAAATTAAAGCTGGTTTTCATCAGTGGTGATGTGCTATAGGCAGGAGTCAGCCCCTCGTGAGGAAGCACAAGGTGGCAATAGGTGCATCTGTAGATGTGGGTGAAAAAATACATTTTAGGGTGTACAGAAAGGATCTATGTGGGGTGACTGGAATGTGTACAAGCTTTGTTAAGCCACTTGTCAAAGGGCTAGCAGAAAAACAGGTCAGTGTGTGTATATGTGTGTGCACAAACACACTCCGTGGTCAGGGTTAGGGTGAGGTTAGTACAGGATATTACAGTGGCAAGTTCTGAGGCACTTTTAATAAAAAGAAAGTCTAAAGTCCATGACTTGCATTCAAAAACGGGTAATAACTGTATCAGGGGTAAAGAAAAACCACTTAAACTCTTCTACTGGACTTCATCAACATTCCTCCTCCTCTTGGCACTCCCCTTGCTTGTCTTTGCCCAGGAGATGCTGTAGGGAAATGCTTCTGCTTTTCTTTTGCCTCTGTAATCTGTGATAATGATCATCTTGAAACTATTCCACAGTGGACTCGCAGTACTTCACTAAACTGTGGCTTTTGTCAGATAAATTGCATTGCTAAAAATTTTCTTGATCCCTAAAACCTTCATTTATCTTCCCATTAAAAACCTATCCATTCTCCAGCTCCCATTCTCCCCCTTTAATCTCCAAAGCACAGCAGACAATGTGGTATCTTTGTCGATTCGAGAGATAATTTTTAGCCTGTCAAAGACCTTCTGTCTCAACATCTTTGAAACAAAGATTTCTGAAATGAATGATCAAGTGCAGCTGCCAGATTAACAGGCAGAAGAAACTGGAAGGGGAGGATCTCACAGATGGTTCTAATAAACCAGCAAAGGAGTGTGGTGGTGGGTGGGGGAGCGGATTGAAATTGAAATGGTAATCCCAGTGCAGGTTTTGGGTTTAGTTTGTGAAAGAGTGTTGCATAAACAGCCATTTGAGGGTTTGGGATTGGGTGGGGTTTTTATTGTTGTTTTCATTTTTTCCTGTTGCTATAGGACTGCTGATTTTTTCCCTTTTCCTGGAGCCCTGTGTCCATATTGCTACCTGAGGCTTTTCTTGCTGTGCCAAGAAATCCACATTCAGCTGTTCATAAGGCTTTTGTGAATGTGAAATAGCAGCAAAAGCTGAGGTTTGAATTATTTTTTTTGAGCTGTTACCCAAAGGAACACTAAAAATGATCCAGCAGACTTCTGTTGCTGCTCCTGTTCCTGCTGTCTGTCCCATAGCCTGCCTCCCACACAGGACTGCACAGCTCTTGGTAAATTCACAAAGTTCCTTTTGGATAAGCTTGAAACTCTCTTGCAAGCTTTAATTATCCATGTGCTTCTTTAATCTGTGAGAAGTTTGTAGTACATGATTCATTCATAAGGTTGGATGACTAGCAGCACCGTCTGTCTTCTTTCTGCTAACTTTATCCTCTTATTAAATGCTATTAACTCTCTGATACAAGGCCAAAAATTAATGAATGCAAATTGCCAGAGGAAAGATGCAGCTGAGGGCCCAGATAGACCCTGGAGGTCTCAGTATTCAATCTCTAGTTCTTCTTGACATGACTTTTTGGGGTTCTTTGGAGGATGAAGGCAGTTGGTTCTGTTGCTTCAACCATTTCAGTTCCGATGTGCAGCCTTCAGTATCCTGACCCTGGATTTTCACCTTTGTAGCTCATGGCAAAGTATTTTATTTGGTCAAAGAAAATATGTTCCCAATGAATATACCCAAGATGGCATCCACTTCCAGCTACAATGGGCAGACTTGTGTTCTAGAAAGTTTAATTACAGGGAATTGTTTCTAGCTTTTTAGGATGGCTACTACAGCTATGAGATGTGGTGGTTTCTTTTCTGTTCAGCAGGATGTGGTCACAGAGGGGTAGGTAGATCTATATTCAGGGGTTGGTTCTGACCTATGCCAGACTACAAGGAGAGCTGGTGGCTCTTCTGGGCAGAAAGCTTTATTTTCTCTTAATCTCCAGAAGCAAAGCAATTCAAGCCTTTAGTTTTTTTTCCTTCTCTTGCTAATCTTTTCTTTTCTTCAATGGAAGGAATAGTGTTGTGAGAGCAGGCAGACTTTCAACCTGTGCAGTGGCCCTTTGGGATGCATCTTCAGACCTGGCAGTGTCAAAAGCTTTACAAATCAGTAGTTCAGCAATAGCAAATCCCTCAAATACTTGAGAAACAGACACTTGTTTTAAGAGTCCTTAAGCATGAGCAAGTTAATAAGTACTTCCTTTCTCTCCATGAATCACTGCTATTTTAAACAGTATATTCACATGTGTTTTAATATTTTAAAATGGTAAAAAAAAAAAGTTTTACTTTTCAGCTCCCTTTTTCTGTGGCTCTTTTATACATCTCTGAATTTGGATTTGAAACAGAAGTAGGCACCTTCCCTGGACTGATTTATTCCCTTTCTCCACCTGCTTTAAGAGTGTCTGTGGCCTGTCTGGANGATCCCCTAGGCTCTGCCCGACTCCCATTCTCCATCCGATTCTTCCTCAGTAGCCATCCTATGATCCCTATATGCTTTAGAAATCTTCCTACTAAAAACCTATCCATTCTCCAGCTCCCATTCTCCCCCTTTAATCTCCAAAGCACAGCAGACAATGTGGTATCTTTGTCGATTCGAGAGATAATTTTTAGCCTGTCAAAGACCTTCTGTCTCAACATCTTTGAAACAAAGATTTCTGAAATGAATGATCAAGTGCAGCTGCCAGATTAACAGGCAGAAGAAACTGGAAGGGGAGGATCTCACAGATGGTTCTAATAAACCAGCAAAGGAGTGTGGTGGTGGGTGGGGGAGCGGATTGAAATTGAAATGGTAATCCCAGTGCAGGTTTTGGGTTTAGTTTGTGAAAGAGTGTTGCATAAACAGCCATTTGAGGGTTTGGGATTGGGTGGGGTTTTTATTGTTGTTTTCATTTTTTCCTGTTGCTATAGGACTGCTGATTTTTTCCCTTTTCCTGGAGCCCTGTGTCCATATTGCTACCTGAGGCTTTTCTTGCTGTGCCAAGAAATCCACATTCAGCTGTTCATAAGGCTTTTGTGAATGTGAAATAGCAGCAAAAGCTGAGGTTTGAATTATTTTTTTTGAGCTGTTACCCAAAGGAACACTAAAAATGATCCAGCAGACTTCTGTTGCTGCTCCTGTTCCTGCTGTCTGTCCCATAGCCTGCCTCCCACACAGGACTGCACAGCTCTTGGTAAATTCACAAAGTTCCTTTTGGATAAGCTTGAAACTCTCTTGCAAGCTTTAATTATCCATGTGCTTCTTTAATCTGTGAGAAGTTTGTAGTACATGATTCATTCATAAGGTTGGATGACTAGCAGCACCGTCTGTCTTCTTTCTGCTAACTTTATCCTCTTATTAAATGCTATTAACTCTCTGATACAAGGCCAAAAATTAATGAATGCAAATTGCCAGAGGAAAGATGCAGCTGAGGGCCCAGATAGACCCTGGAGGTCTCAGTATTCAATCTCTAGTTCTTCTTGACATGACTTTTTGGGGTTCTTTGGAGGATGAAGGCAGTTGGTTCTGTTGCTTCAACCATTTCAGTTCCGATGTGCAGCCTTCAGTATCCTGACCCTGGATTTTCACCTTTGTAGCTCATGGCAAAGTATTTTATTTGGTCAAAGAAAATATGTTCCCAATGAATATACCCAAGATGGCATCCACTTCCAGCTACAATGGGCAGACTTGTGTTCTAGAAAGTTTAATTACAGGGAATTGTTTCTAGCTTTTTAGGATGGCTACTACAGCTATGAGATGTGGTGGTTTCTTTTCTGTTCAGCAGGATGTGGTCACAGAGGGGTAGGTAGATCTATATTCAGGGGTTGGTTCTGACCTATGCCAGACTACAAGGAGAGCTGGTGGCTCTTCTGGGCAGAAAGCTTTATTTTCTCTTAATCTCCAGAAGCAAAGCAATTCAAGCCTTTAGTTTTTTTTCCTTCTCTTGCTAATCTTTTCTTTTCTTCAATGGAAGGAATAGTGTTGTGAGAGCAGGCAGACTTTCAACCTGTGCAGTGGCCCTTTGGGATGCATCTTCAGACCTGGCAGTGTCAAAAGCTTTACAAATCAGTAGTTCAGCAATAGCAAATCCCTCAAATACTTGAGAAACAGACACTTGTTTTAAGAGTCCTTAAGCATGAGCAAGTTAATAAGTACTTCCTTTCTCTCCATGAATCACTGCTATTTTAAACAGTATATTCACATGTGTTTTAATATTTTAAAATGGTAAAAAAAAAAAGTTTTACTTTTCAGCTCCCTTTTTCTGTGGCTCTTTTATACATCTCTGAATTTGGATTTGAAACAGAAGTAGGCACCTTCCCTGGACTGATTTATTCCCTTTCTCCACCTGCTTTAAGAGTGTCTGTGGCCTGTCTGGAGCACGTCTTCACCCAGAGACAAGTTTGAAGTGAAGAAGTAATGAAAACAGAATGCATCCCTTTTTCTTACCTGATCCATGGTTAGGGAATGCCCCTTGGAAACGCTGTCCCCAAGCAGCAGATCCCCCTGCAGTGTAACAACTCCCAGCAGCATCCCCTCAACGTTCAGAGGGGGCTCTGGAGATTCTCCCAGTCAGTGTTTGCTTTGCCTGGTGACTCCTGGTGACTCCTGCAGCCTCTTTGGCAGAGCTGTCACAAATCCACCACGTGCAGGAGGCCTGTGCAACATCACTGAGGGAAATCCTGGGGTTTAATGAAATGCTCTGGTTGTTGATACTGCCCCTGTGTTACTGGGTTTTGTTGTGCTTTGCTGATCCAGTCAGTTTGGAAAGGATTCCGTTTCCTCTCTGTAGTGTCTCATGCAAAAAGGAGAACCTACCATGCATATTGATAATTATGTATTTTTGCAAGGTTTTGTGTCCAAGATAGCAACATGCTGATACATTAAACAGCATAAATGCTGCCAGAATCCTACTAGCTTGGCAAACCTGCCAGCCAACTGCAAGCCAAGAGTAGGAGCAGAGTAGAGGATGCTGAACATCACCAGTCACTCGCAGCCCGTGAAGAGTTCACTTGCAGTCAACATTAACAGGAAAAACATTTCCCAAATCATGGCTTTGTTTCCTTGTGGATTTGCTTCGGGTTTTTTTTGCCTCCTGACACAGTCAGCAATCATAACTGCTATGGTGGGTTTTGAAATGTAGCCTTCCTGTTACTAATCTGGTAATTGGGTGCCCTTTTATTCCTGGGCTGTCGCTCAGCTTGACAGGACAGATCTCTCCCAGCCTTGGCAGTTGCTAGAAAGTAGGGGATGTTGTGCAGCAGTGGCTTGTGATTCATTTGTTTAGCATTCCTCAGTCTTTGTTTTGTGAGGACAGCTTGTATGGGACTGAGTCACATGGCAGCTCTTTTCATCCCCAGTTCCCACTGCCTGGGAAAGCCAAGGGGGGAAAAAAAATGGAGAGGGATTGATCTACATCTTCATTTTCTGCAGCCACCTTAACTGGGTTTTATCTCCACCTTTATTTACTGCATCTGTGTTAACTGGGATTTATCTGCATCTTCACTTACTGCATCCATGTTTACTGTCTGTTGAGAGCAGCAGCTAAAAGGAAGGATTTTCTCTCATTTTTATTAATTAACTATAAATGCTGTGAATTAATCTCTAGTACTGAGCACTGAAGGATGAGTAAATATAGAGTGGTCAGGGTTTGATGCTCCTCTGAGTGGTAAATTGCATTTGTTCATAGTCAGCATGCTGTTTGTGACTACAATAGCAACTTCCTGTACAATCTCCATAGCATTTGTTGACTTTACCTGCATTTTAATATGCAATATACTTACTCTGGGGATAAAATGCTTTCTGTTGCACATAAAAATTACAATGTAATGACAGCTTTAAAAAAAACCCACCACCTAAAATGCTCCTCACGAGCCCAAGGAACACCTGATGTATCCACAAAGCTGTGGGAGCAAATCTGTGCTGTCTGCAGGGCTGTTGGAGAGCAGTTCTGCAAGGAGAGTCAAGTGGCAAGCAGAGCCCTTTGCTGCTGCTCTGCATGGTCTGCAGGATTGTAGGGCAGAAGTACAAGTGCCTACAATTGAAACTAAAAAATGGATGAAAATGGATGTAAATGGTGCTATTTTATTAGTGTTCCAGCTTATCTACATTTAAAGTGGCAGCACGATTAGAAATAACCACATCTTGGTTTATTAAGGTTTTGTTTTCAATTTAGGTAAGTTCCTGGGATAACAGTCCTGGGAAGAATAAGGATGTTGTGTCAATTACTTGCTAGCCCTTGGTGAATTTTAGTTTGCCATACATTAAGGACCATTATTCTAAGTTAGACACAGACATGGCTATAGTGATATGTCCAGAGGTGCTCATATGGAAACATAAGTGACATGAGCCTGTGTGCTTTTGTTCTGTTAAAACATGTCATCTATGTAGCTAGTTTTGTGATTTTTTTTTTCCTTGGTCATTCATATTTTGTTTACAAATAAGCAATCTTATTTTTAATTACAAAGATTGCCCATGGCTTGTTCTAGAAGTCCTTAATTACACCAGCTAGTTTCCAGAGGCCATCCTTCAGTGTGTGGGTGCTCCAAGCCCTGCTTTCATTGCAAAGCTAGCAGTGCAGCTGGAGATAGCAGAGAAAATTAATAGACCACTGCAGCAGTGTGCTCCTGGGATTCAGAAAGGACATTGGAATGCTGGGGAAGTGGCTCAAAGCCTGGCGTGCCAGCTATGCAGCCAGAATTCTGAATTCAAGAGTCTTTTTATGTGACTCTTGCATCCCATGAAGAGATCAGGAGGTCACTAAAGAAGGCAAATTAACAGCAAATCACATTTGAAATTTGTTTGAACTAACATGATTGTCTGTCTTTCACAGAAAATGGTGCTGTCCTGACCAGTAGGTGTGAAGAGGAGCAGGTGAAGCAAATTTGGCTGGAGAAGTAGGAAGTGCTGAGATTTTCCAGTGGGATTTCTTGCCAGTAGCTGCAGAAGGATTTGCAAAGCCAGCTGTTGACACTGTTAGGATGGATGAAATACCTCTAACTTAAGTGGTAACTATCATTTTTCTGACATCTTTTTGTTTCCCAAAGACAGTAGCATGAGGTAATTTGTGTGGGTTGTAGAGGATATTGCTTTATTCCTACCAGAGTTTAAACAGAATAATCTTATCAGAGCCAAAACTCTCATTTTGTTTGCTGTATTAGCAAGAATTTGGTATATTAGTATCTGATGGTTTACTTCACAGTTGAAATTTCTTCCTGAGAGTTCAACCCATCCCTTCATTGTTTCAAAATGAAGCTGGATTTTGCTATCACTCTGTTAGTGACTCTTAAATGCCTAGATAAACTGCAGGTCAGGTTGCAGAAACAGCTCTGTACTTGTTTTAAATTCTGTGGTAAGTAATTTGTGTGACTTTTGGACCACATGAAAAGACACACTTATGTAGTACACTATGAAAGTTGCTCATATCTGCTTTTATTTTTCCATTTTTCTTCTTTACCTTCCTTACTTGCTTAGCCCATTCTCTGTTTTCATCCATTCCTAATTGGATATGAAACATCTAAAAATACTTTTATCTTCTACCTGTGCTGTGTCTTCACCATGTCAGTGTACTAGTGAGAAATACAAAAACTCTGCTTTGGTGTTTTTTTTTTTCAGTGGGAGTAAAAAGACCCTGAGTGGGAGTAGAAAGACCTTAGCTTCTCTTAGCTCTCCAGATGTGGGCTCTGTCCCTTTCTAAGTGCAGCCCATTACTAAAAACAGAATGTTTAAGGTGCTGGTGGGGTGGGGGCAGAAAGGTCAAGGTGGTGTTTTGATGTCCTTTGAGAGAAGAGAGTAAAAGAAGGTCTATGTGCTCTTCTCAAAGTCTCCCTTACCCTGTGTGCAGTAAAATTTTCCATCAACTGATGGAAAACAATAATGGAACTGCATATATCAAAAATTACATAGCTCCATATTTCTTCCATCTGGCATGAATTCAAAACCAAAAGGAAATCTGTATGTGTTATTTATTTGGTTGCTACGATTTCAGACACGTTAAGAATTCAGATTTTCAGACATTTATCATGATTGTTTCTTGCACTGCCCACTGTTCTCAAGAGGGAGAGGCAACAAGGCTGACAGTATTTTTATGTGGGAGTACTGCATTCCTGAACCTTTCAAGTACAGCTCTTCTTCTCTACCAGTCCAGGTCATGTATTTATTCCACCCACGTTTTGTAAGCTGTGTTTAAGTTTTAATGGGAGAGCTGTTAGTGCCCTAGAATAATTCTATCCTAATTTCTGTGAGGGATAAAGGCAGGATTTTATAAAATGTTCAGCATCAAGGTAGCATTTCCTATCTGAAATCCTGATGAAAGCTCCTTCTCTCCTGTGAGAGAACAGTTAGGCCAGCACTTTGGAGCCTCACATCTAAAAACTTTCAGCTTGGCCAATGTATCAGTTGGTCAATAGGCTGGTGGGGGTTTTCCTAATTTTCCCTAATTGATTTCCCATCTTTACAAGTTGTCTGGTTTGTTGCCAGAATTGCTTATATTTATCTCCCACAGCAGTAGCAAGATGGGGAGGGCTTGCAGATTGTGCTCATCTGCAGTGGTGACAAATGAATCTTTAAAAGAACTTCAGAGGAAAATATTTTTCTTCTCTCACATTTTCACATTCACTGTGCTCTTTTTAATGTGGTGTTCTCTGTTCTCCATACCTCTGTGGTCCTTTCCCACTGACTGTGTGCACATACAGATCTCCAATTTATGGACGTGTCTAATGAGGACAAGAGAAAAACAGTTCCATCTCTCTTGTCTTTATTTTGCAAACACTGTGGAGCTGGGGGCACTTGAGTGTGCTTTCAGATTTCTGTAAGACACTTTAGAGCCCAGAAATACTGGCAGCATGTGTTAAAAGAGCAGTCCTAATCACAAGCTCTTCCTCATTCTGACTAAGGAAAGGCTACCACCTTTTCAGGTCTTTATTCTGCAGGTTAGGAGAAGATACAAATGGTTTACAGCCCTCACAGCTGTAGAAGACAAAATCATAGAGAACTGGAAGGTCATGTTTTGTTTGGTGCTGTGCACACTGTTGCCTGGGCAGAGCAACTTTTCCTTGCTACATCCAGCCATTGTCAAAACAGCACTAACTGTAAATCTACCAGGGATAATGGCTTCAGCTGAGGAAATAGGGTCCCATAATTGTTGCTGTATTCAAATTACTATTATCCAGCTGATAAAAGTGACAGTCAGTGGCCCTGGAATAACACCACTATGTGATAGATCTCTCTGCTGGCACAGGAGGATCTGAATAGGCTGAACATCAAGGG
>VYZU01012132.1:0-46405 GCA_013401355.1 Ceyx cyanopectus
CTGGCCCACAGCTGACACTCTGCCACCTTTAGGCTCCCGAGTGAACGTGCTACTGGGGTGAGCGGGTCACAGCCGCAGGCTGACCGAGGCAAGGGGCCCGAACCCAGCTTGGGAGAGCAGCTGCTGCTCGCAGCAGGCCCCGGGGGAGGCTCTAGGGAGGGAGCGGCCCCGGGGGAGGCTCCAGGGGGGGAGCGGCCGCAGCCCCGCCCACAGCCCCGGCCTCTCCCGCCCGCCAACGGCTCTGGGCGGGGCCGCGCGCTGCCCGCGTGCCCGGCCGGAAGCAGCTGTCCCGCCCCCCCCTCCCTCCCTCCGGAAGCGGGTTCCGCCCGCGCGCACCGGCGCTCTGGTCCCTGCCCCGCCGCGCGAGCGCGCGCGCCCGGCCCTCTTCCCCCCACCCCTCCCCACACGGTCAAACTCCGCTGCGCGTGCGCGCTCCGCCGCATGACCGCCGCCCCCGCGCGCGCGCGCGCCGCGAGAGATTGAGAGTAGAGGGGCGGGGCCGCGCGCTGTGACGCTCCCGCCTCTGCGGCGCTGCCCGCCCCGCCCGGCGCGGGGGAGGCGCCAGGAGGCGCCAGGGCTCCCCTCGTCCGCCCCGCCCTCGCCACTCGCTCCTCCGGCGGGCAGCGGAGTTCGCCCCGCCGCCGCAGGTGAGTCGGGGGCGGGTACGGGGGCGATGGGCCGCGCCGAGCCGCCTGGCGCCTCGCCGGGCGCGGCTGCGGAGAAGGAGAGCGTGTACGGACCGTTCTTCGCCCGCCGGCGGGGGAGCGCTCTGTGCGGGTGCGGGAGGGGGAGCCGGTTGGAGGGGAGGGGGCTTTTGTCGGCCCCGCGCCCGCCGTTCTTTCCCGCCGGAGGTCGGTGTCGGGGCGCGGCTGCCGCTCCGTCGCCCCCGGCCTGCGGTTCGTGCCCGCCGGCCCCACGCCGGGCTGTAGGGAGAGGCGGGGGCGGCCGCGGGTGGGGTCGGGAGCCTCCCTCGGGGGCCCGGTGACCGGCACCCGGCCGCTCCCTGAAGGTTACGGGCGTCGACCTTGGGGGGGGGGGCTTCTCGCCCCGGGCCTGCCGACGCCCACCCGGTCGCTGAGGGCAGCGGGGCGGGGACGGCGTCGCCCCCTGGGCTGGGTGTGCGGCGCTCTCCGGCCGCCTCCTGTTGCCATGGGCGCGGCGGCGGTGGCGTGAGGCAGGTGCGGTGTCCCCGCCGCGTCCTCGGGGCGCGGGGTGACCGTGGCCAACGCCCGCACCTGCGGAGGGCGGAGCGCGGCCGAAGGCAGAGCCGCCGCCCTGCACAAAGGGGCCGCGCCGCGGGGCTGGAGCAGGGGGGAGCCGGGACTCGCATCCCCCGGGCCGGGCAGCGTGTGATCGGCCGGGTGCCGGAGCCTGTGCGTGTGTGTGCGCGTTGCAGCTGAAGGATGAGTAAGAGCAATGTTTCTGTAGCGGTTAGTTGCTGCTCGCTTTCCTGCGCTCTTCTTCTCTGTAGCGGGCACACGCTAAAAAGGCTTTGCTGGGAACTGTGGCTTGTGCTAGCCTGCAACAAAAGGAAGAAGTAGAAAGTATTCCTGTGAAGGTCCCCAAGTGAAAGCCTTTTAGTGCTGACGGATTTGTTTAGGTGAATAATTTGGTGTTTACTTTGGGGTTTCTGTTAAATGAAAGCTAATAGCTTCAGGTCCTTCCCTTTAATTGAGTCTCTTTCCAAATGAACGTGTTAAGTGGGCCATATATATCCCCAGAGACACCTGGAGAGAGATTTTTGTGTGGTCTGTGTGTCTGCTTCGTAGCATCGCTGATCTGTCCGGGCAGAAGGGCTGTGAAATGCTTATGCTCAGACTCAGAATGACCCTGGTGTTTTGTTTCAAGCTTGCACTTCCGATCCTCGTTGGAAAGGGTGTCTGCATGCAGCACTCCAGACCCTGACACCTCCAGGAGTTGATCCATACTCTGCTGGCTTTCCAGTGGCTGGAGACCAGTTATGGAGAGCTCTGCACAAAGTGCTGTTGGGCATCCTTGGTATTTGCAAATAAAAGTTAATCTGCAAAGAAAGGAGCTCCTGGGAGAGGAGATGCATGGACTGGGGGAAGATATTGGCATTCTGTGACTTATAATTGCTATTATTTATCCTGATAACTGCATTCTTAATTAAAAATCTTCTTCAGCTGACTTGTCTTAGAACACATACCTCAACATATAAATCCTGGGAAGTGGTGTGTTCCTAATGGAATGGAGAACAGCTGTGTGACATCTCTGATGTAGGTTCAAACCTTTCAGTCTGTGCTTGTGAGACAGTTTGTCAAACGTTTTTTTGCAGAAGTCTCCAAATGGTGGAAGTTAGAGGGGCTGCCAGGACTAGTGATGTTTACCCTTTTTTTCTTTTTTCTGTAGAAATGAGAGAATGTGACATACTGCTGCACAAAAAGATCAAAAAAAGCTTTTAAGTCTGCTGCATAAGAGGTCAACTGTGAGGTTAAATAAGCTGTGTGATACTAAATACTGAATGTGCTCCTTTACAATTGCACGTTCCTTGATCTCAGTCTTCACTTTGTCATGTTCTTCTGAACTTGAGGAAGGAAAGAAAATAAAACCATTTTAAGGTGAACTATTAAGGAGTTGCATACACTTTGGCAATGTTGAAGTAATGTTGTCTTTGTTTTCTAGACTTAAGGAGAGGCTCTTTAGGCATGAAAGAGAAAGCTGGAATGTCTCCTAGCTGTGTGCTTCTTGTAAAGTGTGTCACCTGTGGGCATGTGCTCTTTACATAAATAATCCATAGAAATAAAGTCATGCCCTGACATTCCTGCAGATGCCTTTTCTAAGGGATTACCCTGCAACAGGGTTCTGCTGTCTTAAGATGAGCTCTTATTCCTGTTAAATTTCAAGTTTATCTGACTTGGAAGGAGATTGCTGGGGCAAAGGGTGTTGGCGACTTAGAAAGTGATATATGTCAGTCTCCAGTACTCCAACAACAATGTAGGTGCAGTGTCTTGTCACATCAGAAGTAGTTTATGCATCTGCATTTTGGCTGATTGACAACAGCATCATTTCCCTGCAGTTTCACAATTGAAGAGGAAATAATTATATGAGAAAAGTCTTGCCTTTGTGATGAGATGAGTGTTGCCACCCTAGCAAGTGCCATGGGATAGAGGGGTGGTGGGAATGAGCTGCTGATCACCTGTGCTGGGCAGGGAACTCCCCACCCCTTGTGAGTGCTTACAGCTGGCTGCTAAACTTCGGATGGCTCCGAGCTATTGAAATTACTTTGCATCTAAATTGGAATCTATTTTAAGTGAACGAGGTAGTTTGGTGGGCCGGGGACAGCATTCTTAACAGCCTGCCCACACCACACACGCAATTATGGGGTAACAGTTTTAAGTCTCCTTCCTGAATTATGAAGAATTGAAGTGATGAACCAAGAAAATGGAACAGTTGGTATAATTACTGTACATCCACTGAGCGTTCTGCAAAATGTTATACATGGTGTAAATTACTAAGTAGGGAAGAAACAGTTGTGTGTTATTAGTCTGTTGCAGTACTTAAAGTCAGCTCTCGGGGTAGTTGTTCTAAAATGTTATTGCTAAGTCTTACCGTCTGCAGAATCTGAAATTATTCACAGTCCTTGTGGATACAAACAGCTTAGAGTTGCTTCGACTACAGCAATTGTGCGTTGTACACAGACCAAGGAGTTATTAAATCCTGGTTTGGTTCTCCTTGTTTTCTTAACTATTGTGAGTCAGTGAGAACGTTCAATCAAGTATTTGTCAGTGGGCACAGCTGCATGGAGAGCCTCTTTTGTAAATCTACAACTCACAGCCATCAGGCTTGTGCTCAGAGTTTTAGGAGCTCTATACAGCAGAAAAAAATATGAAATTTCTACAGAAAAATGAGCGCTGGTTTTATGGGTGGGAGCAAATTGGAAAGGAGCACAGTATGGGCTGAGTAATGCTGCCCTGATGGGAGAACTGATTGCCTTTGCCTAAAGGGTGGCTCAGCCCTTACTCCTAGTGTTTCAGTTAGGATTAGTTTTGTGCCTATGAAAATTCCTAGCACCTTTGTGCTACTAGGTTGGTATCACTGAAGTGTCCAGGCTGTGAGTAGAGGTGTGGAAAAAATGGAAAAAAAAAGGTGTGTAGGAGAGGTTAGACAATGTAAAGAGAGAAGTAATGAAAAAGTTACTATAAAGAATTCAAAATAAGCTATGCTGTTATCAGTTTATAATGCTAATGTGGAGAGGAGCCAAGAATGCAAAGAAGGTAGCACAAATGAGATAGAAAGAGAGCTGGTTGCATAGTAACTCAGGAATTGTTACTGTAGTGGAATTGATGCTTATTTTGTGATACTGGCTTCTTGGTTCAAGCAACTACAACATACATTGAATTCCTACCAGTGCAGTTCATTTCATGTCTTGCCTTTTTCTCTGTGACATCAAGTTTACTGCATTATTTGATGCCAGAGTGTGGGAATGTCTGGTGTGGTGGCATCATTTAAAAGTGACATGTGAATACACTGCATGACCAAACAAGTATTTCTGCAAATGATGGGAAATGTGGTTTTGCAGGGGAGCTTGGCACCTTTCAGTGCTTAGGAGGTAGGTGTCAGGAGTCAGCCATGCATTTGGGCCTTGGTACCTGTTTCATTTTACTCTGAAAAGTTCGAAGTTGTCCCTGTTCTGAAAATAAATATCAAATTTGTTTTACACTGGTGCAGTTCACTTTGTGAAGTAGTGATGCAGCAGTGGTCTCTAACAGTCCACTTTGTTACAGCACCTTCCTTCATGCTCCAGGGGGGGAATTTTTTGTCTGTTGCTGATCAGCCTCAATGGCTTTGACATTCCAGGTCATATGCAATTTTAAAAAAGGTGTGATAAAAACAATAAGAAAGCTGCTACTTTGAATAATTAGCTTGGTTTGCATTCGTACTCATTTTGATTTAGTGTAACAAAGGACTGTGTTTGGAACAATTGATTGAAAAAGTGATGTCAAGCAGGAGGTCTCTCCAGGTGCAACATTCATTTTAAGAACAGCTTGTCTGGGGTGTGGTTGTGTAACAAGTTCAGCAGGAGCTGTTGCAGCCTTTTGGATTTAAAGGGGTTAAATTCTAAATCTTAATCCAAGCTATGTCTCAGTCCTCTTTCTTGCATCTTGTTTCAATAACTTGGATCTTAAGTCATGATCTCAAGTTTTGATCTTTCTGCTACTCCTCTGAGGCAAAAATACTCATTTTTAGCCAAGATAGATTGCACATCTTTAATGCCTCTGTGCTTTGTTAAGGAATCCCATTGCAGGCATTCAGAGCTGGAGAGGTTGTAATTTGCAGATTGTTCTTCAGGAACCCAGTAGCTGATCCACAAAATATTTTGGGAAAGCCTGTGTGTGTGCTTGGTGCAATTGACTCCCAGTCATCGGTACCTTTGGGCAGGTAGTTATTAATTTTATTGAGGGACATACAGTTATAGTCACACTTAAAAGATAGATTTTGATTGCGTAGCTGTTCACCTAAATGCTGGAATTTCTCAGCTCTTTTTTGCTCTAGAACCAGAGAGTGCAATATGAAATGTTTGGGTTTGGAATAATTAAAAATCCTTAAGAAGTCCTCATTTTATTTTGAGAAACTTCTTGACTGTCCCATCTCTTTTACAAAAAAGATCCAATGAAAAAAATGAGAGTTGATCTTTTGGGGTAATTCAATTTGTCACATGTTAAACTTCTATAGGAGAACAACATAGGTTTCTTAAAATTAAATGAAGGTTAATGTATATCTGTTGTCTTTTCTGTCTTGCAAAGATTGACCTTTATTGCTCTCACAGTCAGAATGGATAGAGAAATGAAATGATCTAACAAAATAATTACTCTCTGCAAGATGTGTGAGTTAGAACTGAGATCATGTGTGTGACATGCATAGTTTTAAATTCATTTCTTCAGGCTGGAATATTTTTAAGAGCATTGCAAAAGCAAATTAGTTCTAGTGATTTTAAGTGTAGTGTGGAACATTTGAAAGCCATCCATTGCTTGAGGAGCAAAGTTTTATGCTATAATCTTTCTAATAGGTCTTACTGCAATTTTAGGAGGTAAGACATTTTTAGAGATGTGGGGAATAATTAATTCTGGGAGGAGAAAGTGCATCAGAAACACTGTTGTAGCCAAATGGTAGGATTGTTTTAAAATCTGAATGGTGAAATACAGTATAAAATACTGAAATGGTGATAATTAAGTTAGGATGGTGTATCTGTTCTTGGATTGTCAGTAGTTTGAAGGAGATCTTTCAAGAACTTAATTTCTGTTTCTCAACAGACTAAGATAATTTCACGATGACTGTTACCTGTGAACACCAGGAATGGGTTTTAACCACACTAACTTCTCCAGACTTTATGCAGGACTCAGTCTGTGTGGGTATTAAGGTGAAAAGTAAACCCTGCAAGGGAAAAAAAAAGCTGTAAAATTATCTTCTGCCTCTATGGAGAATGGATGCTGTTAGAAGTACTGCAGCTGAATTGCAAGTGTGCAAGTGATGCAGCTGGAAATCAAATGTTTTTCTAAGTCAGCAAGGGAAGGTTTGTAGGCCAGGGGAAATCCTCTGTTACATGCAACACTGCAAAGGTATTAGCTCACATACTTATCGTTGGAATTTGAAAGTTCATGTGTACAGAAAGAAATAGAGCTCCTACTTGGTAGTGTTTTGTCGTGCAACGTGTGCAATTAAATCAATGAAGTGTTGATAAAGGTGTTGAAGTTCATCTATAGTAGCTCTTTCCTGGGAGGATTGACCTTTAACATAAACCAGTTTTAGTCCATGCTCACTGCTGGAATGAATGCAGCTTTTGAATCCTGTCTCTGGCCATTGGAAGCAAGACACACTTGAGACCCATCTAGGGATGTGCAATAATATGCCATACTTAATGGTGCCTTTTTTCAAGACTCCTTGCCTTTGGAATGTGATTACAAGACTACTTTTTAGATTGTTTATCAGAAGTTTTTGATAGGTTCTTCACTTGGTTACCCAGACAGTCTAGAATGAAACCTATGCTTGCTTACATGTTCAGAAATTAAGCCATGATTTTACATACATTGCTGTATAAAGAACATTTTTTAGGTAGCTTGTTACTTTAGAACTTACATTATTGTAAGTCATCTTACAGATCTGCAATGCTCTGATGTGCATGGGAAGAGCTACTAGAATTCACATAGGAACACACACACTAAGTCACAACTTTCCAATTTGAGAACATTTTACTTGGAAATGTCTTCTGTGGTACTGCAAGAAAAGTATTGAAGCAGGGTAAGATCAAAGCCACCTAGCACTGGCACTCAGTGTGGAATTTGGTAACTTGACCTGAATATTAATAATTTCATACTAAGTTCATTAACTGAATGCAGTTTGTTTCTAGCCACTGCAAGTTTTATGCCCGTAACATGAAATAGCCAAGAAACTACTATGTAGCTAGCAAATGTTTATTGAGCTAAAAGACAATTAATTGCTCAGTTGAGTCTTCAAGTTTTCTGCGTTGACTCTGCCAAATTTTAAAACAATAAATACAATAGTTTTAGAATAAATGGCATCTAAAGATGGGGAGGGATCAGAATAGGCTGTGTTTTGACTTCTTGAACACTGCATTACCATGCAGCAGCAGGTCTACAACCACTCGTGTCCTTGAATCACCTACTGAAAAGGTTAATTACAAGTCTCTGTGTATTTGCAAACCAGTGTCATTGAGTGAGTCACAGATATTAAATCCTCTTCCCCTGAATAAAACAGAAGAATTATTAGGATTTTAGGAGAAGCAATTTGCACTGAATAGAGTGTAAACAGGAGGAGATGTTACTGGAACAAAACATCACCACAAAAGCAATGCTCTTGCAATAATACTCCAAAAGAGCACCTACTAGTTTCTAACTGGGTGGTAAAATAGATGGCAAAGTCACAGAATGCATAAAGTAACTTTGCCAAGTCAGATTTCCCTCATGAAATTTATTTGCTACAGCTGGATGGTTCCTGAAAGGAATAAAATTGTTTTTGAAATGCCAAATCCAACCTGCTTCTGTTTAATTAGTCTCCATTTGGGTGGTGTGTTGCAGCAGGCTGCTCTGGGGACCACTTGCCTGCCTTTATCAAGAGCAGACAGATAACATTATAGTACCTGTATCTTGATAATAATTTGTGTTGGGTCCTGTGTGTTCTACCTTTGGTGTGTGCTTGCACCTGCTGCAGCACTTCTTCCCTCAACCCTTCCTTGCCAGAAGCCAGCTAATAGGACATGAAGGGCAGTGTATTTTGGTATTCCCACTCTGCTTTTGTTGAAATCTCATCCAGCTGGGCACTGACCAGTGCCTGCCTCGAAAATACTGTATTTGGAAGCTTACACTTTTCTATGTCAAGAATTTCATAGGAGCGTTATTCAAACAAGGCTTCTGTGTTCCTTCTGTCTGTGCTAATACCTTGGAAGAATTTAAGGGTGTTCATGTGAGTTTCACTGTAATACTATATCACTGCCTAATAAAGCAAAATCAGTTGTTTTGAGCAGGGTAAACTCCCTGTGCTGTCAGCATCAGAGCCTGTCTCACTGTGAAACGAGATGCCTGCAACATAACGAGGCTGCTTCTACCAACCAGAAACCCAATCTACTGAGAGGCTGCAGATGGCATCCCTCCTATAGACTCCATAGGAGTGTGGACTGCAGCCTGCCACCAGCCTCAGGGAAACTTGGTTTTGCTTTGCCAATATTTTTTGTTTCTAGAGTTCTCTGTGACAAATGAACTTTTCTGCCTATAGAGCAGTGAAACTATTTGGGTGGAGTTTACTGAGTGTGGATCTTAAGTCATCATTTCTGGCTGTAGAAATGACCATATGGATGTTTGCTTATTCTAGGAAATACACATGTGACATTCTGAACTTCTGACTAAAGGAATAGTACAGGGTTGTTAACAATTAATGAGACACTGGTGTTAGAGACTTGTTTTGGCAAACCTGTATTTAAATGTGCCTTTTGGAAGAAGCCTTCTTCAGACTTTGTTTAAAGAATTTACTTCAAGTCAAAATGCTTAAGTCTTCCTTAAATTTCTTTAGTGAATGTTGAAGTTCACAAGGGAAAAAAGGATTAAGTGTTGTGTTTGAGATTTCTTTTGAAGTATGGTTGACAAAAAAACACCCCGGGTTTATGATACTGAATAGTCTGTGTGAGCAACTTCTTGAATGCAGAGCTCTTGAACTGCTTTCAAAAGTGAACTACTGAGGCTCATCTGGCATAGTGCCTTCGAGGGAACTCCATTTTTGTTGCTTTCCAGAAGAGCTGGAAGCAGCAGCTGTGTGCAAATGTGAGTGATGCTTCACTTCTCAGTCAAAAGTTTGCTTCCAAATGTGCTTTCTTGCACTCGAAACACAGGGTGAAAATAGCTGCAGCTAGTATGTCTGAGGACACCTTAAAGTTAGTGTTACCTCAGTTCTTCACTCAGTCCTTAGTTGAATAGCAGTCATTTAAGACTCTGGGTCGTTGATCCTGTGTTACTAAAATTCATCTGTGTAGGCTGTGTTGCTGCTTACACTTGATGAATGGGAGGAAAAAAAGGTGTCTGCATCAAATGCTGAATAAAATTCAGTAGTAGCACCTGATAATGTCGCATCTCCCGTGAATGTAACTTCACCTTTGTCTGGAGACTTGATGGGTGTTTGCTTTGGAAGCCTCTTCTGCAGGTGTCCCTCTCTTCTGTTCCAGTCTTTCATGCCACCTCAGTTTTGCTTATGCTAGACAATTGGCTGCACACCACAGTACCTGTTTGTACCTGTTTGTCTCACCTCTGAATACATGCAAGTCTGGAGGCAGCTTTGACAGACTAGTGACATGTAATTGTTCACTCTTCTGTCATGACTGCCATTGCTGTTGATTCTCTCCTCATGGTATAGAACATTAAATCAATACAGAATGAATGCCTTTTGTGATTTTCTAGGTTAAAGACCTCCATGTTTAGAAATTTAATCTAAGAGAAGGCATGACTCTTACACTTTGTGTTAAAGCAGCACTTCAGCACTGTCAGCCTCAGAAAGCTCTGTTCCCTTAGTGATTATAATAGGTTGAGAAAGCACAACAGCCTTGGATGGAACTCGAGGAAGCAGAGAGAGTGTTTTAGACTTTCATGGAAATGTGTATCACCAAAATTAAATCACAATGTAACTTTAGTCAATAGATCTATGAAAACAACCTTGCTGGTGGTGTTAGCCTAATTACTGTGCTTGAGTTTACTGCTTTCCCAGTGATCTCCAGATCAGCTCAAACCATTCCAAGTACCTAGAATTCTTCCAAATCTCCCATAATAGCCATCACATAACATAAACAGTGAGGAGTCTTCAACAGGTGATAAATAACAATTGAAGAACCTTGAAAAACTTGTTTTTCCCACAGTGTTCATAGACTGGAGGTTTCTGCTGTTCAGCTTTCCCTGTGCTCAGTTGTGTGATTTTCTCCTGTCTTTTGTGCCAGCAGGCCTGTCTAGGTGGCTGATCTGCACAGAAAACAGTTTAGCCTAACATGTCTCGAGCAGCTTCTGACCAGCTTTGCCACCTAGTTGTTACTGGAAGGAAGGATGTGGGAATATCAGACTGTGGCAGGTTCAGTTTATAGTAGCCCTGTAGACACAAAGGGTTGGGCTGAAGTGTTGTGTGTTTTGTCAGCTCTTTATGTGGACAGTGATGTAGCTGCTTCATTTTCTTCTTAAGCTTCACAGTGTACTAAAATTTCAAGACTTTGATTTTGTTCCAGACTGTTTCTGCTGGTTAGTTTGTCAGGGTTTTTTGTGCTGTTCCATATGGGTTTCAAGAAATTTCTTTATGGAGATGGCTCCAAAGAAGCTTTCTTGCAGGTTGCCAAAGAAGATTTTTGGTAATAAAATGCTGAAATGATAACTTAAACCATATGGAATCCTTATCTCTTCTCACTGGAGAAGTTGCATGGTTCACATCCAGAAGCTGGCACTAAGGCCCTGCAGAGACTCAGGGAGGCTGCTGGAAGGCTTTGAACTTATTGACAGTTTGCTAGTGATTTAGTGACTCTTGGGGGGAATCTCCATTCCTGTGATGATGCCTTAGACATGCAGAGCTGCACATGTGTTGGGGAGCACTGTTCTTCACAGCAGCACAGTGCATTTCATAGGGTATACAGGGCTTCAGTTACTTGGTAGAGAGTTGACTCTGGTTTCACTGCCTGGTTATGGTTACAGTTCAAAGCACCTATCTCCAGAAGGTGGCAAGTGAGCAGATTTGCTTCTGCTGAGAGAGAGAAGTCAGTTTTCTAACCCTTCTCTTGGTAGGTGTGTAGTCACTTGGGTAGATTTGTTTTGTGGGTGTGGGAGAGACAAGTACCTCTTATGGTGTGCCCTATATAGCTTTGGAAAGAAGGGTTCTTACCAAACCTTGAATGTGGTTTAAATGCTTCTTAAAGTCATGGGAAGTATGAATCTTAATTCCCAATTAAACAGGTTGATGTCAGAGGACTGTTTTCAGGAGAAAGGATTTATTGTGAAAGTGTTTCAAACCTGTTCTGAGGTTGAGGCTCAGAAGACCTGTCTCATTGTCTGATGAGACTAGTAATTTCTGATAGGTTCAAATATTTGGGCTGTTTCCTCTTTCTTTAGGCTACTACTTAACACTTTCTAGTGATTATTTAATATTTGAAATATTTGTTCTACCTTAATAAAATACTGATGTTCCTATCAAACTCCAGTCAAACACCAGTCAGAGTTGTAATTATTATTGTAATTATTATTACAATAATGCTGATCTAACCTAGAAAAATTCCTTATTCATCAGTCCTTGAAACAGCTGGCATCATGTATCCCATCCTATGTCCTCACGTATCCTGTCTATTTCTGGGCCATGGGGTGTTTCTGCTGATCTGGTTTGAATTCTGTAATTGGAAGCAGCTGTTGGGAGGGTTAGACTCTGCTTCTCTGGAGTTGCTTCCCTCCATCTCCAGGAACATTTTTGTTGCAGGAATATCTGAGTCATTCCTGAGATATCTTCCAGATATGTTGTATCTAGTCATCTAGTCTGTGCTGACCATTTTCAAACTATACATTCTTAAGTATAATTTTGCTGGTTTTAACCAGACTGAAACCTCTGGACTCAATAAACAATGAAGTAACTGGATGAATTTTGATCTTTAAATAACAAATAAGATGATACTGTGTAATGGTCCCTGGAGACATGAATTATGATGACACTTCAATTCTTGGTCCTGTGCTTTTTCTCCGAAGGCTGAACTTGTAATTTGTAGGTCATGGAAGGCAACAGAGTTGTGAATCACTTTGTGGAAATTGAGAAACTTTGGAGAATATTCAAACTCTCTTTGGAAGATGGGCTTACTGTCAAATAATTACTAGAAATTTTCCCCTCGGAATGAGGTAAAGTTGTAGCTAATGTTTCTGGGGCTGATGGTTTATATTACATGTGAAGTACAGTGTAGTGCTGGTATTAGTTATGTCAATTAAAAAAAAATCTTATCTGTTTAGAAGAACATGAGTTTCCATTACTAAATTTTCTTTAATTGTTCACTAAGTGATTGGTGCAGTATTTTGCCTTTCTGGAAGGATTCTGGTCAAAGCACACTAACTGTTGTTCTTAATATTGTGCAGGTAGCTCATATATTTCAATTAAATTATTTGTCTTCCTTTAAATGTATCAAAATCTAACTCAATTAAAATAAAGAGTAAAAGCAGGTGCTCTGATGTACCAGCTACTGGTCGTAATAGATGCTTATTATATAAAACAGTCTTCAGCAAAGAAAGTTACTCATCAATGTGAGTGGGTAATGAGGTTAATAAGAGTCTTGCACATCTTTATGTAATCTTCTCTTAAAGCAAACAAAAGAACTGAAACTCAGCTTTGATGTCATACCTTTATGAAGGCTATAAAAATAACAGTATAGGTTTGTAATTGAAGAAAGGCACCACTATCTCTGCTCGTTCACTAGAATCTGCTACACTGCCCCAGCTATCTTTAACAAGAAGTTGTGTTTAACTAGTCCCCTCCAAACAAATGCCAGCAGCAAATTCAAGTCCTCCCGTTAAGGGCAACTGTGTCTTCACAAAGCCTGCATTCAGCTTTATGTATAGCACTGCAGAAGTGGCCAGCTGAATGTGTGCCTGTGATGATGTGACTGGTGTAATGCTTCTCCTCGCCAGCCTGCTCTCCCCAGCATGGCCTTTGCCAGGCTCCAGGGCAGCAGAACGGGCAGAGGAGCTTCTTCCCCCCTTGCAGTCACTTCTCACAGAAAATGAGCCTGGACACATGTTCTGTTCTCTGCTAATTCTTGGCCTATTCACCAGTTTTGGGCTACGTTTTGACAGAGGTTTAGGTGTCTTGGATATCATTGTTCTGTACATTTCCTGAAGGTGTGGTGTTGGTCAGGGAGTGGAATCTGTACCAGTGCTCCCTGGGAGGAAAGGAGATGTGAGCTGGGTGCCTGTTGCTGTTTGGGCTGGTCCACAGCTGCTCTGCTGGCCCCTTTTTTACTCCATGTAGTGGATGAACATTGGGATTATTGAATTGGGGAAGGATGTAGAGGACAAATGGCACGGTTATGTAAGGAAGAATGATTTGATTCATTGTTCTGGAGACAGTTACTCTATAAGAAAAAGCCATCTGAGAAATAGGACAATTTAGGAGGAGTCACCTGAATTTGATCAGATGAGTGAGGGGAATTAAAAAACCATGAGGATGTTTCACCCATGAGCATATTTCTGAGTATCAATTTATTGGACTGAAGAAGCAGATGGGAGGACAAAATAAAGACTGGTGTAGAGGTCAGTGATTTTTTTTTTATTTATATTTTTACCATGCATTTGGAATATATCTTCCCTGAAAATATTGTCTGTCTCGAGAAAAAACTATCTGCTGCCACCTGATCATCTTACTCTTGTGGGTCTGAATAACTACTCCGTGCTCCAGGAGTTTATACAGCAGCTATAGTGTGATGCATCTGTGTGGCACAGAACACTTTCCAACTGGCTCCTCTGGTGGCTGGAAGCAAATGCCATCTTTAGATCCCTGGGGGAACCAGAGACACCATTGCATTTCTGTGTAAGGTGTGCAGCTCTGGAGAAGTCAGCACTGATACAGGTAGAGGCCAGTCACTCAAGTCAGGCAACAGTTTAACTCCAGCTACAGGTTCCTGTTGCTACCTGAGCTTAATGATGGGGGATGATCTTACAAGTTACTGAGCTACTTTCTCTTCTTTCCCTTGACCAGATTTCTAGACTTGGACAAGATGCCATGGCTGATGGTAACGTCAATTAGAATTTCTGCTCTTGCAGTTCTTACTTCATCTAATCACTCCCTAACCTGGCTCTACAACAACGATCCTGGCTGCAACTGGAAGCCTGCCACTAACTGGAGCACAGAACTGTGGGGGTGGTTATCTGCAGGCAAGCAGTAAGCAGCTGTAAGAGCTTTGAGAAGGGCTTACTTAGGCTGAGCAGCCACTGAGATTCAGTTGTTTGTGCCAGTATCTGCTCAAGCACGTTGGGAAAGGGCAGTTTCCTGGGAGTTTATCTGCAGCAGAGGTGAGGAGTGATCCATAGCCTGGTGGTCAAACTGCTCACAGAATCTCTTCTGAGTGAAGGTGTGTGGTGAGGTGTTGATGAGCCAGTGAAGCTTTCACTTCCCTTCCAACCTGCCTGACTATACAAAGAACCGTTTAAAAATAAACTTTCAGACATGTCATCAGCTGTATTGCTGTGCTGGGGATCACCAGTGGGTGTGGTGACAATCTGACCTGTATAGATGGATAATACAGCTATTGACTACACCCTGCTGAACCTCTCTGCTGTAGCATGACACATGATTCTACTTCAGGATAAGCTGGTGTTCATCTTCTGACCCCCAACTAATTTTGCACTGTGAGGATTAAAAAACAAAATAATATCACAGTACACATAATAGGAAAATATATTTTTTTGAGCTTTCTATGAGATTCTTGCCACAGTCTCTGTTAAATTTATAATAAAGTAGGACAATTCAGAAACTAGATATGACCCAAATTAATACTGCTTATGAAAATAACTCAAGCTACATAAATTAAGGTTAGAAAAACTTTTCATTAAACTCCATCTCAGCTGCTTTACTGTAAAAATTGGAATCTGTTCCTCTCTTCTGAAAGCAGCCTGAAACAGGTAAAATATGTGGTGGTAGCTTGAGCACTTTAAAGGGCTTTCTGCTTTCTGGCAGATGAGTGGCTTTGAAGCACTGTCCTTGGATTGTGTGTTTTGCACAGTATCAGGCTGTGTTTGTAACTTCTCTGACTTGGGTACCACCCTGTGGCCTGGATTTTGCCAGCATTAGATCTTTATTTGTTTGTGGACAACTTGAGAGCAAACTGACCTTCCTGGGCCTCCTCCCTCTACCAAATGTGGCAGAGTATTTACCACAAGCTTATCTTTAACATCTGAAGTCTGTGGTAGCAGGAGGCTTTGCTATCTTCAGTATCTCACTGGAATGTTGCTCACTGCCAGTTATTGATGGCTTGATGACTCAGGAGACTGCTTTGACTGGTTGGGTCAGGGTTTTTTAATTCCAAGCTTCTTTCTTTGACTCAGTCTCCTAGGCTGCTTTGAAGGATGTCATCAAGGCTTCCGAAAATTATTGGCTGCCATAAAATCTTTGTGATTAAAGAATTTAAGTAAAAAGGAGCATTGTCAAGAACTTGATTGTAAGGATCTTGTTGGTTGGACATCACTGTTGGGGCTTTGTCAACTGTTGCACAAAGTAGAAAAGGTGGCAGGCAGCTTTATCACACTAAGACTCTACTTGTTGAGTTGCAGTTTCTAGTAAAATAGGATTTTATTTCACATTGCTTAAACTACTTGAAGACCATAGGCTAATCTATAACAAATATTGCAGTGAAATATTACTATTATGTATCTGGTATTTTTTCACAGATTGCTGATTTTGCACAACCTCATCTGTCAGGTTCTGCTGAATTAATTTGTAGGTGAACCAATATTGAAGAGCTTATAGAAAAATAATCTGGCTTGTTGTGTAGTAAGATTAGTACAGATCATGGCCAGGTTTACTAGTATTTCAGTTTCTGTGCTTCTGAGAGTATGTATTGTAATCTAAACTTGGCAAACTGGAGCTGTCAGTGGGTGACTGAAATTCAGATGAATTTTCTTTATATCACTTGACTGAAATACATACTAAAACCAAGTGAACATGACTCTCAGGATATGTTTCCTTTTAATAGACAAGCACAAAGACAAAACAATAGTTCAAAATGTAATGTAGTCAGCTGAAATTGTACACATGGCTTGGAGCTCTTTTCATGTTCTCATACTCCCTCTTGAGTAAAAAGAAAGTAGTGGTTCTTTTTAAGCCATGATGGCCAAAACAAACCTTTTCTCATCCATCTCCTTTTTAAAAACTTGTAAAATAATGTTATATTTTTCTGCTATGTCTATAATTAGTACAGCATCTTACTCATGCTTATTTCACTTAGATAATTTTTCTGGGGAAAACAATTGGAGTGACTTAATTTTCAATTGTGTTTTCAGAATTCTTTGACAGCAGAATGTGTAGTGGTACTGATGTGATCCAGAGTTTTTAACCTTGGTAGGCAGCCAAGTACCACACAGCTGCTTGCTTGCTTCCCCCCTGCCAGTGGGATGGGGGACAGAATTGGATGGATTGTAGAAAACTCATGCATTGAGATAATGACAATTTAATATGTATTGAAACAAAACCAAACAAAAAAACCCACAAATGGAGGTTCAGCTCCAGGTTCAGCTGGGTGTTGGCCAACACCCCCAGGTCCACTCTTTCCCAACCCTTTAGAATGGCCTGGGGTTGTTGTAACCCAAATGGCACCATCTGAGCTATTCTGAAGAAAATTATCCCAACCAAATACAGCACACTCTTTTTTATTATTATTATTTTTGAATTCCAGAAAGGATTGTCTTAATCTCTAAGGAAGCTTCAGCCAGCATCCTTTTTACAGCTCACAGCCTCACTGCTGCTAAAACTGCAGTGCATGTCCTCAGCTAGGGGTTTTGGTAAAAGTTTTAAGAAAATTGTCATGCTTGCCATTATGATTAAGCTGCACACAAGGGTAATTCATTATGCAGGAGGATGCAGTTTGAGTGTGGGGTTGTCAAATGATCCTGATGGGTACAGGTAATGAGGTACTGATGTCTTGTTACTGTGCTGTATTATTATCTAATAGTTACATATGTAACTAAACTGTTCTGCCACACCAATGTGCTCTTTTTGAGCTTTCTTAGCTGCTACTATGGATGTCTCCTGTGTTTACATCATCTCTAATGTAGAAGCCATTGTGGTTTTTTGGACACCAGAGCTCGTTTTGACCATAACTTTCTGGAGGAGGGTATGTTGTGTCACTGTGCTGGGCTTTTCCTATGTCTGTGCACATAGGCAAAATATTTTGTATTTATGCAACACTGATACAATTATGTTACTGTTGGGATAGGTAGGGAATGAAATTAAGCTGTGGAAGACAGTAGCTGGAGATCTGCTACAACTATAACACGACTTTAAAAACAAAAAATCTAATTGGACTGTTATGTTAGATTGTGAATGAACTGTTGTAGAGCTCTTTGGTATTGGTGAGAAGCAGAGATTTGTGTTTGAACAGGCAGTGGTGGGACTGAGACAACTACTCCAAATACACAGAATAACTACATTTGCAGCCTAGGAAGGCAGACTGAGTCTTTCCACTCTGTATAAACTGGATTATTCTTTCAGTTCCTGATTGACTTAGTGAAACTGGGTATTTTTAGGTTTTAAGTGACATGTTTGCTTGCTTTTCTCTGAAAAAAGTACACTAGCTAATCCTTGCTGCTGCTGCTGTGTCTTGGTGCTTGCTATTTAAGCTGGAAATTCCTTCAAATGTCTGTTTTCTTTCCCCTGCAGCTGTCATATCTCATGTTTTCTTGGATCACGTTGGCTTCCTTTTTCAGTTCTTGCATAGTAAACTAACAAGAATTCTTGTCAATTGCTGTGTCTCTAAGAGGAAACACTACTTAGCAAAATGTAAATCTTTTCCTTTAATTGCTCTTGGATGCCGTGAACCCACTTGTGCCATTTCCAAATGGGGAAAGCTTTCTATGCTCATGCTGCACCAAAGATGAGCTCAGTATGATTTGTGGAATGGCTTCCAGTGAAAAAAGCAGATAGCTTTCCCTGAAGATAGCACAACAGAAATGGAGTCCTTAGATATGTAGGGATTTAAAATAAATCCTCTTTAAGCAGTGTATGTGAGAGAAGGAAAACTAATGAAGCAATATTTTTCTTCTAGATTTTTTTCATTTTGTATCTGTGAATTTTCTGCAATCCAAAGATGGCAGCAAATAAACCTAAAGGACAGAATTCCCTGGCTTTGCACAAAGTCATCATGGTCGGAAGTGGTGGTGTAGGAAAATCTGCTTTAACACTACAGTTTATGTATGATGAGGTAAGAATCTCCAGCATAATTTACCTCGGGGGATGTCTGCTATATATTCATATTTAAGCATTCATTAGTGCAGTTATTTTCTGAAGGGTCAGAATCTGTAGATGTATGAAAGTCAGCAATTAAGAAAGGGCAAATCACTAGATTCCTGTGAAGGAGTGATTTGGCATTTCTCACACTTCTATGCAGTTAGATGCTCTTATTACCAGTATATTTTGTGATTTTTCATTACACCTAATAGAATTTACTCAGGTATTATAGCTCAAAGCTTCTTCACTTAGGTGAGTTTCATAGTGTCTGAATTGAAGGCCAATGTTTCTGTGTTTTTGTATGCTGCTGTTAAAGAGAGGAAATCTGCTTCATGTTTCCTTTTTTTTTCCCCAGTGAAAGTCATTCTGGTCTATGAAAGGCAGGAGTTATGGCTTCAGTGTCCTTTAAGAATTGACACTAAATATATTAAAAGTCAGGACCACCCACAGCTCAGTGGAACACAGCCAGCTGCTGTGCTTGACCAGAAGCAGAAGCTTGGATAGTGCACAGACACTGATGTTCTGCTCTAAAATTTCCTTCTAATGGCTGCAGAAAGCAAAACCCTATAAACTGCTTGAGCTGATGGACAGCCTGCTTAGCTACCAGAGCCTAAACACATGTGATTACTTATCAGTTCCTATAACCACGAGATGTTTGTTACAGCTTTGTGTGTAAACAGAAGCATTTGCTTTGTACAGGCATGGTTTTATATTGTGTATTTTTTTGGCTTTTCTAGTTTGTTGAAGATTATGAGCCCACCAAAGCAGACAGCTACAGGAAAAAGGTGGTTCTGGATGGGGAAGAAGTACAAATTGATATCTTGGACACAGCAGGGCAGGAGGACTATGCTGCAATTAGAGACAACTACTTCAGAAGTGGAGAGGGCTTTCTATGTGTCTTCTCTATCACAGAGCTGGAATCCTTTGCAGCAACTGCAGACTTCAGGTAAGTTACAAAGCCAGGTAATTATCCTAATTACAGTGAGATAATTGCAAGTAATTATTTTTCTTCTCGTTTGTTTGTTTTGTAATATCCTTGTGACAATCCAGGCTGGATGAGAGCTCTTACTGTAGAGACTGTTTTGAACAGACACCCAGCCATGCCTTTGCTATCTGTACCACTTCAGATAGCTTTGCTGCTGTGTTTCTGAGTCCCAAAAGGGCTATTGCCACAGAACCAATACATCTCAATGTCCAGAAGCCTCCTGCCTTGCTTGGCACTTGTGTTAAGAAGCAATATGTTTGAGCAGGAGTGCTGCTATCCACAGTAAGGGATCAGGAAAAACTGCTTAGAGATTGGAAGGTTTCTCCTATGAGGAAAGGCTGAGGGAGCTGGGATTGTTTAGTGTGGAGGAGGCTCAGGGGGGACCTTATTGCTCTCTACAACTACCTGAAGGGAAGTTGTAGGGATGTGGGGGTCAACCTCTTCTCCCAAGTTAAAAATGACAGGACGAGGGGCAATGGCTTCAAGTTGCACCAAGGGAAATTTAGGTTGGATATCAGGAAAAATTTCTTTCCAGAGAGGGTGGTTAGGCATTGGAATGGGCTGCCCAGGGAGGTGGTGGAGTCCCCATCCCTGGAAGTGTTAAAAAACCATGTGGATGTGGTGCAGAGTGTACATTTCTGAGTCACTAGACTCAGAAGTTCTGCATAGCATTCACCCTCCCCATCAAAGTCTCCCTTCAGGAGGGAGCAACATGGTAAAAACAGAATTTGGAACTGGATCTTTCTGGTGTGGTTAAGATTTAACAGAATAGGAGAATAGGGAGCTTTAAGATATTTTTTCAGGCATGAAGCATATTAAAACCCTTATAGTGGTAAGAGACTATTAAACAGGCAGCAGTATATTAGAGTTGCTTAATTTTGATTATGAGAGAAAGCTGCTTTTAAATCACTTGTCATTATATTAAAAGGCAAAGAGACCGTATTTATTTTTTTTACCAATTCAAAGTGTAGCAAAATGGGAAAGAAGGTGATCTTTGAGAGAAAAGTAATAACATAAATATAAAAAGGCATTATCTTCATACCACTGAAATAAGCCTTCTCACAGATGTCATAGTTCAACTTTAACTAGCCCTAAGTATCAGAATATGTTTATTTCATCTCTAAGGGAGAAGGAATAGATATGGAGAGTGGAGAAAGTGAGGTTTTCCTCTTCTGATGTTCTTGTTCATTTATGTGTCTATAAATGTGTGTATGGATTCTGAGAGGGAGGAATGGAGTGGCAAGGCCTTGATTGGTGTGCAGGCTTGTGCTAGATGTTGTCAGTTTTGGACAACTATTCAGTTGAGCTCCTTTAGAGTGCAAAATGACTGTTCAAAGCTGTTAATGCTTCCAAGTACATGATCTATAGCTCTAGGAAACCTCTTCCAGCAAGGGTGAGTGTTGACAATACACATGCTGATACAGCAAAAACAGAAGAAAAAAAAATCCTTCAGTTAAGTGATTACTCTCCCCAGTCCAAAAATGAAAGTGCCTTTGAAACTGTGGAAGCCTAAATGCTAAAATGTAACTCAGAAAAACGAGATTTCTGCTCTGTGTGAGAGTAACCTGTGTCTCCTGAAGGTACAGTTAAAACATCTTTGGTGCTGTTGAGTGGCCTGAGGGGATACTACTTGAGGCAGATAAGAAAGGAAGTGACAAGAAGAATTTGGATGTTGGATTGTTTCCATGGAATTTTGTTCTGCTGCAGTGGCAGAACTCTTAACAGGAGAGCTTTTTACTGCTATTCAATGAGGTTCCTGGTATGCTCTGAAATGCCATTGCTCCAAGTAATTTATTTTTTTTAATAGAAAGCAGACCTGTTATGACCAAACTTCTAAATATTCAAAAGGCAGTTTGATAAAAAGTGGGCCTGCTTTGAGTAGAATTGGTCTGGCTCTACTGATTAAGTTCTAGATTTCAAGCTGGCATATCATTAACTAGCTATTTCTTAGGAGATCATCAGTCCTTGGAGAGGGCTCAAAGGAGAGTATTGTCAGCTGAATTACTCTTACATTAACTCTTCACATGATGAAATTGGCATCACCTGAACAATGTAGTATTGAAAGCTGCCAGGTTTTAGCAGAATCCTTGTTTACACAGACACTGCAGCAATGCACTGAGTTTTCTTCTGGCTGCCCTTCCTAATAGACAACTTCTGGAGAGCTGCAGACCCTGTAGAAACATTTGCACTGGTATTGGGGAGCAGATGAGAACTGCTGCTTTAGTTGCATCTCAAGAGATGACTGTGGTGTTATCAGCTGCCTCAAATACATATTTGACAGTTAAAAAAACCCACATCATGAGCCAGCTGCAGTTTCTCAGCCCTCTGAGTAGACTTCTTCCACAGGACTGCATACTATTCAGAGCTTTTTATAACAGCAGGAGCTTCCTGCCATAAATCAGGACCCTTTAGAATATCAATTAATAATTCTCTTCAGCTTCTATCTATTCAACTTTAAATCTGGTGATAGGTTTCACCTCAGCCAGCAAAAGGAGTCTGTTTCTCTGCTGCTTTCTGCCAGTGTTTCAGAAATTACTCCATGGAAAAGGGCTACATTTCACTACTAACTTTATACTCCTAAACCAGAGAATATCCCACTTCTGTGAAATATGTTACTTCAAATGCATCTCCAATAAGAAAACTTTTTTATTTTTTAATTTTAGAGACTTGTGCACCAAACCATTTGTAGAACTAACTTCAAACCCTTCATCCTAGCAGTTCAAACAGTAGAAGCATCTGTCCTTAAAAATATGATACCTCTCTCTGTACACCAGCATATAACTGAATGAAGCTCTCTGCAGAGAATGATTGTATTTGACTTGAGAAAGATTCCTGACAGGAAGAGATTTTCTCTTTGTATGCTATTAGACCATTTTCTCAGCTTTAAAAATGGCACATGCACATTATTAGGAAAAAATAATGTAAACTCAAGATTTGGTAGCCTAAAAGTGGAATCCCATAGTAATTTAAAGACATTGGTAAATGCTCTCAAGTAACATCTTTATTAAAAGGAACAATTTATCAATGTACATTCACACTTAAATCAATATTGTTCTATTATTTTAATTTTTTTACTGACTCACCTCCTTCCTTCCTGGAGAACTTCTTGTCTGTCTCTGTGTTCGTTGTCTATAATGTCATAATGAGGTTTAAGATTTTGCTGTTATGTAAGCTTCATAAAAGGAGTAAGTGGGTTTTCACTGGAAGATGGAAGAGTATTTAGTCTGAGTTCTTTTTTTTGTTCTAAGAATAGTACTCTATGCATGCAAAGCTTAATTTTCTTTTTTTTTTTTCCTCCAGGGAGCAGATCTTAAGAGTAAAAGAAGATGAGAATGTTCCTTTTTTGCTAGTTGGTAACAAATCAGACTTGGAAGATAAAAGGCAAGTTTCTGTAGAGGAAGCAAAAAACAGAGCTGACCAGTGGAATGTTAACTATGTGGAAACTTCTGCAAAGACACGGGCTAATGTTGACAAGGTAATACCTGACCCCTTAATACAAAGAATCTTTCCATCAGTTTTTACTTTATACCTGTTTTCTCTGGGTCATACTCTGTATGTTTATTATTTTAGCAATGATTTTTGTGAATTTTTAATCAAATGCTTTTTTTCCCTTTAGCTTCCCTTAGGAATGCATGACTAGGTGACAGAACAGTGAAAATGTTTGTCATAACAAGTTTATCCCATGTAAACTGCCAGGAGTCATTATACAAGACCTTATTTCATTAAAAAAAAAACCTCTTGAGGCAGCTATTTTGGCCTAGACTTCTTGCTGTGTTTTTTATAGAAGAGAATCTGCTTCTGAACTGTAAGGATGTCTGATCTTCAGCCAGGATAGAACAGTTTACAGAAGCAGGTAAGGGAGGGATTGGAGCCCCTTCTACCCTCATTTAACCAGATGCCAGGTTCTGTGTTGCTTCCATGAAGTGGATGAACCCTTTTAAGCTTTGAACAGCCTAGGAGTGCCTCATGAGTTTTCAGGGATAAAACCTGGTTCAGAAGATCATGAGGTAAGAGAAAGAATCTTCACTTCCAAGAAGATAAATTATTGATAAGTTTTAAATATTTCAGCTAGAACTCTAAAAGGCAGGACTTCTTGGAATACAGAATTCAGAAACTTCTGCAGCCTGCAAGGCTGAGAGAGAAACAGCTGTGTGGCAAAAGAAATAAGTGGCTCTGTTCAATGTGCCAACCTTTCCTTTCAGAGTTATTGACAAACTTCATCACACACTGAAAATTTCTCTAATGTAAGATCCTTACTTATGAGCTGTCAATTGCAGCATGACAGCTCTAATGAGCTCACCACCTACCTCGAAGACCAGCAATGGGTAATAATCTGAGGACTGTACTAAGTTAGGAAGTTTCCTAGTGACAGCCTTAGCCTAGGCTCCAGGGAGACAGTCTCCAATGATTCTCCTATAGTCCTGTAATTCTCAGCTGCTCAAAATCCACTTCTGTCATTTATCAGCTGGGGGAAAAAGTGTGTATGTGTATATATATTTAATATCTAATGAACAGCTTTTGCACACACATGGTAAACTACTACAGAGCTACAGGTTTCTTTTTTGAGCTGGTGGCGTTATGGATCCAGATTAGCACGTGTCATACAGAGTTAAGGTTTGACAGGCCATAAATGAGGCTTTGTTGGCACTAGTAACTAGCAGGCATTCTTAGTTACTTGGAGCATCTGAAGTTACAGGGTTGGTTATGCAAACTGAAGTTACTGTTAAATAGGAAATCTGGTGTCCCTGAATTCCCCAGCAGTGGGTTTGTATCAGTGCTTAAGCAAGTTGACAGTTGCATCTTACCATTAATGCAGAGTTAAGTACAACCAAGTAATTTAATGCACTTTTAGACATCTAAGGGCAATCTTACTTAGTGATGGAAGTGTTTAGTTACATTGATTTTCTCTGGATCCTGTGTAATGAAGGTTGGTGCTTTTGCTGCAGTCAGGATGAGATTAGTGGCACTGCAAATAAAAACCTACTGAGCTCTGTAGTGGAGTTTTCCAGCCCCTGCAGTGTCCATGCTTCATGGAAATGGATCAGGTCCCCTGACATAGATCCAGAGAACATCTCCTGAGAGAGCAAAAGTCTTAGATTTGTTCAGCTGGTTTCCTACAAAAACCCTTTAAGGATGAAGTGATGACTTGGCTGTGGCCTCCAGCCAGTCAAGATCTGCCTTTTGAATTAACGAAGTACCTGTAAGCAGTCCCCCCATGAAGCCTTAACTCCCTTAAGCCATTGGTGTATCCCCAGCTTTGTAATTCTTGTTTCCTACTGAACCACATAAGGAAAATGCAGCTGATGTGGACTCTGAGGGTGGAATTTGGCAGTTGAGATTACCTGATCTAAAAAGATGCTTACATCATTGGAGTGATGACTCTGTGGGTTTAGACTTGCACCATGGGACATACTGACCATGAAGGTTTGCTGTATGCTGCTGCTGCTGCTGATCCATTCATGTGTTTTCAGAATGGGATGTGGCACTTTTTAGGCATTACAGCCCATCCCTGAACATGCTCAAAACACAGACCATTTTCCTTGAGTGCCCTCAGTAGGATGTAGTTAATGCATTTAAAAACTCTTGGCTGGTGACGAGACTCTTGTTTCAGTCCTTGTGGAAAATTGTCAGGATTCATAAGCAAAAAGCAGGCAAAGGAGGAAATGTTCTGGTAGCAAGAAAGAAGCTGGGTTGAATTGTATCAGCATGCCCTTCAAAACCAGAGAAAGATTTACTGGATCACTACTTGATTACCTGAAGCAGGTTGCATTTAATTGATTGTATTCTAAACAACTGAAGCTGATATCATCAGTGATAGTTTAAATAAACTCCCTTGTCTGTGACTGGTTTTGCATTTACATTCTTAAACCTTTTTTTTTTCAGGTGTTTTTCGATTTAATGAGAGAAATTAGAGCCAGAAAAATGGAGGACAGCAAAGAAAAGAATGGGAAGAAGAAAAGGAAAAGCCTAGCTAAGAGGATCAGAGAAAGATGTTGCATTTTATAATCAAAACCCTGAATTCCTTTCCCACCCTGACCATACTAATAAAAACCATAATTTATAAGCATGCCAGTGAAGGCTCAAGTGACTGAAATTAACATGTTGGAAATTGTAATGTACCACTAAAAGCATGAATTGGAGCTGCACTGAAAGTCAAATTCACTGAAAAAAAAAGATGTGGCTTCAAGAGAAGCAAAGTTCAGTCCATTTCCTAACTGCCTCCCTTCTATCTCTTCTGAATGTAGTGTTTCATAGGCAGTCTTTTCTTTACTAGTGAACAGAGGGGGGAACTCTTACTCTGTGGGTTCTTGTAAAGCATAATTTTTTTATCACTGGTAATTGTCAACTCATCTTGTCTTTTGTTGCCTTGAGACTGACAGTTGTGCACGTGGTTCCCGCACAGCGGTGTGCTGGCGTTGGATGGGGTTATGCAAATCATGTCTCTGCAAACAGTTACACTGGGGGAATTTCCGTGTGGTTCTGCATTACCTGCTTAACCTAGAAGAGTGATGTAATCTCTTCCATTGAACCATTTGAATATGCCTTAATTTTCAAACCTAAACTTAGCAGGTTGCTCAAGGGAGGGTGTCCCTGCGCCCCAGTGCCAGGCTGCCTGCTCTGCAGCACGGGCATGGTGTGAGTGATTCCACTGACAGCTGGCTGCAGCAGTGTCTGTTCTATACGTGTGTGCCATACTCGGGTGTTGTGAGTAACACAGAGCATAGTCTGTCATCTGTAACCCTCTCATCACTACAGGATCTGGAAACTAAAAGGTCAGAGTGCACGTACGAGACTGGAGTCACAAGCCTACGGCACATCTCGGCCAGGGATGGTCGTTGCAACTTCATCTGCTGATACCTGGAAGCTTCCCTTTTGCGAGTAGATTCTTGTCTAGATGTTCCTTGAGTTTTAACTCCCTGGAGTTGGGTGGAATGGAGGTGATTCAGTAGTGCTAATGTGTTTTGAGTTATGATGTTGTCCGGGAAATTCTGGTGTCATGGGTTATTTCTTTTCTGTTCCTAATACTCAGCTGTGGGCACATGCTGGGTTATGCTGAAGCCCTTTGCAGGTTTTGTACTGTTGAGTTTATGTTGATTTTCAAATGGGGAACATGTAGCTACTTTTTCTAGTCAATGTTGATATTAAACAATCAAACCTGCTTTGCAATACAGAAACCTTTACCATGTGCATCCAAAATCCCCAAACAAAACCTACTGCCTCAGTTGCTTCAGAACAGCAGGAGTAGCACACGGTTAGTATGCTGCATCTTCACTAAAACCAGACAGGAATGTTTGAGGGTTTTGGACTCTGCTGGGGTAAGACATGTTAGATCAGTTCTACAAACTGTTATCCTTTTTATACATCTGTAAGCCTATAACTGACAGTTTAAAATATGCTCAAGCAAACTAGGTAACAAATATTTAACTTTCATGCTAACAGGCATTTTAGGAACTCGAGTCTTAGAAGTTCTATTTGTCATGTTAAATATTTATCAGTAGGAATTTTGTATGTGCATTTAGTAGACTGCCAAGTGCAGAATTAAAGTTACTCATGTAACTGTGGCAAATAAGCCAGTTTTCATCTTCCTGTGTACTCATTTGGGTCTATTTAGCCAGGGAGTCTAACCACTAACTTTGTGACTTTGCTTTGGAACCTGTATACTGGGAACTGAGGTGTTATGAAGCTACTGGACATGTGAAACTTGTCCTGGCTGATGCCTTATCCTGTCCTTTATTTGCTATTTGAGCCATTGAAAGATGAATAAACTTCCATTTTTTTAAGTGCTTGTGGAGTGTTAATTGATAACTATGTGATTGAGAAACCTTGCTGTCACTGATGCCAGTTGTCAAGCAGTTAAACCTAAATATTCCAGAACCCTTTTGTGTGAGTAGGAACAAAATGGCAGATTAAACCTAATTAGTCTGATAAAAAGCCACTTTGTAAAGCTGAGACTATGAATGTGCTACCTTTTATCCTGAGCTAGTTTGTCCCTAGGCAAACAGGTAAGCTTGTTCCAGAGGTATTTTTTTCTTAAGAATGGAAGATTCATTAAAAAAACAAAACCATAAACAAAACAACCCAACAAACAAATGCCTCCAGAGGTATTAATAATAAAAATGCATTCTAAGTCATTTGCTTCCAGCACACTCAGGGGGAGAACATGAGTGTGCTTCCCCATGCTGCAGGGAATACAGCTTGGATTGTGTATATGGGATTTGGGTACCTCTTGAAAGACTCATCCAAAGCGAGTGACACATTTATATCACCAAGGAGTGTTTGGTTTAGTCTGGTTCTGTGTCTGAAACTCCTGGGTCTATCTGCTCAGTGAATTTCTGTGCCCAAGAGCACTTCTCCACATGTTCACAGTCCAATGCTAAATGCCAAGCAGCAGAGAAAGGTCTGGAATTACAAGGGTGTGTAGAACACATTTAGCTCTACCAGAACTGGATCATAGGTAAGGCACAGCCTCCAACAACTGACAATGGGACAGGGAAAGCCAAAAGAATCACAGAATTGTTTTGTTTGGAAAAGACCTTAAGAGGAAGTCCAACCCTTAACCCAACACTGTCAATCACACCAGTAAACCACATCCCTCAGCACCAGGTCTCTAAGCCTCTTAAATACCTCCAGGGCTGCTGACCACCACTTCCATGGGCAGCCTGTTCGAGGGCTTAACAACCCTTTTCAGTGAAGTTTTTCCTAATACCCAACCTAAACTACCCCTGGTGCAACCTGAGGCCGTTTCCTCTTATCACTTGGTTGAACAGACCAACCCCTACCTTGCTGCACCCTCCTTCCAGGCAGGTGTAGAGAGTGAGGTCTCCCCTGAGCCTCCTTTTCCCCAGGTTACACAATCCCAGCTCCCTCAGCTCCTAAGACTTGTGCTCTGGGCCTTTCACCAGCTTCAATGCCCGTGTTTGGACACTCTCCAGCAGCACCTCACTTTCCTGTAGGGAGGAGCTCACCACAGTAGCACAACTGAATCTCTGAACTTCTCCCCCTGCTGTTAGATGTGTTGGCTCTTCTGGCCACGGGGATGCACAGTCAGTCATGTGCATAGACTGGGTTTCTTTCCAGACCCACTCTTGCCAATTTTCAGCTGTGAATTTGACTTAAATAAATGACTATGTTTTTAAGAGATGATTCATGAAATAAATCCTCTCCTTCCATATTTTTGTGGGAGCTTCAGCTTGTTACTAAAATTGAATGGAAGGAAAGGTGCCAATGTTTCTAATGCTGGAGTGTAATCTGCTCTTTGATCTAAATGCACTGACCAGAGTGGAATATTTTTGGTTGAAGCTCCATTGTTAAACAAATGCTGAAATGTAGACCACTTGAGACCTGCCTGGGATCAGACAGATGCCAAGACTCTTCTCCTTTTCAGTGTGATCCTGGCTGGCTCAAACCAGTCATCTAACTGGTACAATCCATTTGGGGAAAATATTCAGAAGATATAATTTGGTTTCTGTGTGCTGGGGCCTTTTTTCTCCCCACATTTTTTTCAGCTGTGCAGAATGGAAAAATACCAGAGTTGAAGTTGTTAAAACAATTTATTTGCTTCCTTCCACCATCCTCTTGCTTGATACAACACTTGAAAATATTTAACACTCCCAGAGCACTGAATGTGTGAAACCCTTTGTGGATTTCAGTGAGACAGCTCGTTTTACAGAGACCTGTTCTGTCCTGAGGATGCAAACAGCAGTGGCAGAATTTATCCAGCTGCCCCAGTGGGCTGGGAACAGGGCTAAGGCTTGGTAGGTGGCTTAGCACTCCTGGGTTTTGCCTCATTCTGCCTCACCCAAGGCAATTTCCAGCTTTCTTTAGCCATCTGGTGGGACTGTGTATGAAGCTGCACATCTGCCACAAAGCCATCAGGATGGGAGGGTCTGAAAACTCCAGTGACTGGGTTCCAAACCAAGGCATCCAATTATGATTCTTGAATTTTTCAAGATCCCCTGCCAGTGGGGGGAGGTCCTGTCTGCACCCCAGTGGCTTGGAAACACATGATTGAAATCAAGTACCTGTGTTACACTGTGTAAACTGACACAATTCCTGTGTGTGAGACAAAGGTGGTTTCTGGAGCAATTTATACCTCTGAGGGATTGTGAAAGCCCCTGGGAGTTACATAATACAAGTCAGAGAGGAGGAAGTGTTGGTGGCATCTCAGACCCACATCAGTGAACTGTAGCTCTCAGCACTAGTGCTCATTTCAGTCTGGGCTCCACTTGGTGTCTCGCTGTCCCACACACTGGTCAGAAGAATATTCTGGTGTTGGCCCAGTTTCTAATTTACTAACATGTCATGGTGTTGCAAAATAAGGAATGGGGAGAAGAACAGTTTCCAACCTAAAGCTGTGTACTAAAGGTAAGCAGACTCCAGAACACTCTGAAAAGTGTCAATACTGGGAAATTCGGAGTCAGAGAGTGGTTTGGGTTGGAATGGACCTTTTAAGGTCATCTAGTCCAACCCCCATGCTTTTGAACTTTGCCAAACAGGGTTGAGGAGGAGGAAATGTGTTTAATAACATGGCACTAAAATTCTTTCTATGAGAACCACTTTGGCAGTCCTCTCAGAAAAAAAAACCCCAACCAAAACCAAGCTGAAAAATAAAATATAAGCCTTGCTGTAGCAGACCGTCCATCAGGATTATAGCTCCAGTCATCTTTGTATGCCTTGTGCTGGAAATCTCAGCAGTTGCAGAAATCCCACTTCCTAAGTGTTTTGGCACTCATTTTACTTAATACCTGACATTTTAAGAGAACTTTGGTCTTTTCTCATAACAAGCTGACAACACAGCACCCATTTCAAAGCACAGATAGGCACCCGTCTCAGTGTTCAGAGGTGGGAGGCAGGTGAGCTGGGGGAAGGACAAGGGGCTTGCCAGGTCTGGGAACACAATCTGTGTCATCTGTGAGGTGGTGATGCTGCCTGTGCTGCATCAGGTCTGTTGGGAAGGTGGCTGCAGCTGCATGGGGCAGCCAGAACTACACCCATCTACTGAAGTAACCACAGGTGGCATGCCTGGGTACCTGACTTTCAGGAACATTTGGAGGTTAATGTGTAGATTTGTTAGGAAGCAGTTTGTTATGCTGGAAATGGACATACTAGAATAACAATTTACAAATACATATTTATTTTCCTTTTGAGCTTGGTAGAAAACAGATTTTTTCTCCTTGTTCATTTCTATTTGGTTTTGCCTGTATTTATGATAGAAAAGCAAGGATAGGGGAGAGGAAAGTGATTTCTGCACCACCTGATGGGAAACAGACATCCATGAGCAGCTGAGGAAGAACATGTTGGGAAAAGGGAGAAACCAGGAGGTGGCCAGAACCCAAGTGAAAGCTCAGGGAGTCTTTGCAATGCTTTGGGAGCTAAGACAAGGAGTGGGAACCAAAACTGCTCACACCAGAGGTGGGAAAAAGCACTAGCATGCTCCTGCTGCCAGAACCAAGGTGGGACAAAAGACAGTGAGGTCCCATCAGGGCTGGCAGTCCTAAGCTGTAAACCTCATACACACCTTCTTTGTATTTCCTCTTCCTGGCAACACCAGTACTTATTTTCAGGTATTTCTTTACTGTCTAACAGGTGAGGCAGCACCTGCAGCAGTGTTGGACCTATGTTTCCTCCACTCCTCTGCCTTACTCTTCACAGAGCTCTCTCCTTCCTCCCTGCCTATGGGTGGGCTATCAATAATTACAGCCTAGGAGTCACTGATGTAATTGCTGCCTCCTGTGCTGTGAGCAGAGTAAGAAGAGGCTGGAGGCAGGTTGAGAAAACCTCATCCCCAAAGCATAGCAGCCTGACACCTGTTGTGCACTTTCTGCTGAAGCTCTGGAGGAGGACCTGGTATCTCAAGGTAATACACATTTATTTTTCTACCCTTTCTTCTTATAAGGCTTGTTGTTGATTGATGTTGTGATGGCTTCTTGGTATCCCTGGCAAAAAGAAGGGGATCTCTTAGTGAGATGGAGCTTGTGCCTCATGGATGTCCTGGCTGAGAATTGAGCCATGATGATAACCAGCACTTGGAGTGTTATATTTTAGCTGCTGACTGCTGTCCTGAAAATAATGAATTGGTGTTTACCTTTAGCTGAGTTCAGAAGCACCTGGTGTGCTTCTGTTACAGTTGGTTTTGATTTTTCTCTTGTTTTGTGAAGGAAGTTTTCAGAGATGGGGTGTTTTTTTGTTTTGGCTTTTACTGCAACAAAACAGGAGACCTGTTGTCTGAAATGCTGCCAGACGAATGTGTTAAATATTACTCATCTCTAAAGAATGAGTCTAAAAGAGTAATCTGTTTTATCTGATAACTGCCAACATGCCTACTGAAAGAGCCTGGGGAAGTGTCAAAAGAGCAGTTAAAAATAACGTACATGTGCATGGATAGCACTTGGCTGCGGGCGGCTGTAACTCCTGTGAGTGTCAGACCTGACTTCGGGGGGTAGGTGCTAGAAGTCCTGAACTGCTTGTGACAGACACACACTGCATCTGACATCAACCTATTTCAGAGCCGCCGCTCCCAAGGCGGCACAGAAGGTGCCCGTGCAGCCAGCAGCAGCCTGACAGTTCAGCCTGAAAAAACATCCCTGGCAGTGCGGCGAAGGCAAGGAGCAGAGCTAGGGCAGAGGGACTCCCTCTGGGAGCAGGGGCGGCACAGCAAAGCTCTTCCTTGCGGGAATGCCGGGGGAGAGGCGCCGGGCGGAGCTATGGTGGGCAGAGCTGGGCACGAGGTGCCCATCACCCTGATGTCACAGAGCCAGCACCTGGCAATGCAGCAGCCACAGGGGCCTGGGGCAGCAGCTGCCCTGTCCCACTGCCACAGCTGTCTCGGGGAAGCCCTTGAGGAGCTGCTGCAGTTACTTGAGCTAGGTTGAGGGAGGAAGAGCAGAAGCAGGACAAGCCCCTCAGGAGATGAGAAGCAGCACCAACTCCTGCAGGTTTCTGAGGCTGTCAGGCTTTTCCATCTGGAGAGCAGAGGCAAGAGCAGGGAATGTCTTCTCGAGGAGGCTGAAGAGCTCGGGGTCTTCATCCCCTGCAGGGCCAGTGGCCGTAAGAAACGGGCTGTAGAGAGGTTGCCAGGGGTCCCGGTGCTCTGCAGCACCCTCTGGTGTCCTGCCAGGCACGGAGCAGGGGGAAGGATTCCTGCCCCCAGGGTGGATCAGGCCGGGGCCGTTTGGTTCTTTACTTTTGGGTGCGGGATCATCACATCACCTTCCCAGGCTGTATCGAGTTGTTAAACCCGGTAGCTTTCAGCCCTGAAGTGGAGTGGGGAATGACTTAAACAGTTTCAGCTTCCCGTTAGAATAAGAAGCTGTCCCAAGAGCGGCAGCTCAGAGGCCATTCCTATGAGGATGACGGAAGATTTCTTTCAGCAGACTGCAAATTCAGTCTCTGGTTTCATGTTCTTTGCTCTGCTGACCTCTAGGGAAACTTTTCTGCAAAGCGATTTGCAAAAGCATTTCTACAGAGAGCTGTGGTGGCTTCAAAGTAATCACTGCCCTTCTTAGTCTAGGGACCTGGCTGGTGTCTGTCAAATCCGAAGTGGACCTTCATACGAACTGCAAGCTGTTTGCTGCTCCCTCAGCTGGCTCCAGCACCCCTGAGTGACTCAGGGTCTTGTCCATCTGAGCAGAACTTGTTCAGTAGAGGAAATGTGCCTGGAGTTAAGAACCAGGGTCATTGTTCTGGGATATTAAAAAATGGAAAGGACTCTGTGCTCTGCGTTTGTGGAGCTCAGCATACATCTTTTCACCCACTGCTGAGGCTGCTTCAGCAATGGATGAAGTTGATACCAACGACTTAATTGTAGCCTGATGGATTTGGGAAGAGTTAGCAGGTAGCTTTCTCAAAGGAGCTGGGGGGAGTGGTGGCTGTGCAGTGTCTCACATCAGCAGTCAGGCCATAAGCCTCTTTCAGAAGGGATGTTTCATGGGCTGAAAAGCAACAAAGCTCTGCCTGGTTTGGTGCTAGTGAGCAATGAAGCACAGAGAACATGGAATGCTACAGGCTGAGAAGAGACCTTTAAAAAATTTGTTGTTTGTTGTTTTTGTTGTTGTTTTGGAAGGACTGTTTCAAAGAGGAGAAGAGATGCTAAGTGAGACATGCATATTTCATAGGAAATATCTTGTAAGATTTTGCTGCTTTTCCTCCTGATATTCAAACCTAGAAAAAAAAATGTTGCTGGTTATGACTAGGAGCATTTTTATTCTAGAGGCAAAAGGGTGAAGGTGGGTCATACTGGCTAATGATGACCATTCCAGAGCAGTGAATTTCTTCTCTCTTGAGGGGCCTGCTTCAGGCTCCTACCTCTTTTTTTTTTTTTTTACTCAAGCAGATGATCTGAATACCATTCCAGTGTGGAAAGACTCATAGACTATTATAAAAGACATTACCCTAAGAATAATTAACAGCTGTGAAGGTATATGGTGAGAAAAGTTCCTATTTTTCACTAAGTTCAGGCTCCTACTACCACAGGTAACTACATCATTTTCATAAACAAGTCCCTTTCATAATTTGTCTAACTCCATCCCTTGCTGGATTATGTTTCTTCTACTAGCAGATGGCTCCAAACCCTCATTCTTTTAATTAATAAACCCCATATATTTCCAGGATGTCTTTATTGACAGTTTGTTTATAGCTGCCCACACTAATTCTGTCTCTTAGTGCAAACAGTTATTTTTTCCTAGCTATTTCTCTTCTACCCTCTAGCTAAAATTGCAGTACATTGTGATTTCCTCCCTGTCTTTGTTATTCCAGACTAACCAGGCTCTGACAGTCTCCTCTGAAACTAAGATCTGGGCGTTGCTGATGATCTCCAAAGCCTTTTCTGCTCCTGTTGTGATCTCATCTTTTCTGAATAAGAATGACCAGACAGATGCAAACTCGATGATCTAACGGTGACTTAAAGACACCATTAATCTCTCTCAACTATTTTTGTGGGGGGGTTCTATTTGCCCTCTCACACACCATTCCAAACCTACAAGGTTTCAGTTTGTTGTGGGACAGACAAGATTTGAGCTCATCAGAGCCCTGGTTCCTACACCACTGGAAGTGCCACTGCCAAAATGTATCTTCTACCCTGTCACTCCTTTCCCTCCTGTTTACTCTTCCCTTCCAAACCTTATGGAAAAAAAAGTTGTAATGCATCTTTTATTTTCCGTCTCTTCAAGAAGCCAGCTATTAGCACGATGCAAGCAACATCTTCCATTTTTCTGAAAGATTTCAGTCTCTGAAATGAATCTGGTTTAGGTCTGCTTTGCTATGGCAGGAATCTATGCCTTTCTATAGGTTTTCACCAACAAATCCTGTGCTGCCATCGCCTGAGAGCTGCCAGCACTGACGTGACTGCTGTTGGCAAATCCTTCCACAAACTGGAGTAGCCAATTTCCTGTCAGAGCAAACTTGCTGTCATTAGCAGCTTAGCTTCTAGTTAAGAAGCTTCGCTGGCAAGTCATGAGGCTCATTCTGCACGTGAAAGCGCCAGCGCTCTCCTGCTAATCACCTCACTCTGAAAGAATACACTCTTGCTGCAGAAAGGCTGGTGAATGCTCAGGACTAAACTGGAAATCACAGCCTGTGTTGTGTAATTACCCACAGCTTCTCCAACTGCCTCTATGATGGAGGCTTGTTGGCTTTCTGGACTTTTTGGTGTTTGTTTGTTATCTTGGTTTATTTTTCGTGTGCCAGAAGCCTGGTGGTGTGCTTGCTTTGCTGGGTGTGCTTATGTGTGTGCTGCAACACACACTGCAGAGCCTCCTCAGAGTCACTGAATAGTCACAATGAACAGCAAATAAGACCAGCAAAGCTGAGATCAGCCAGCCTCTAGATTTCTATGGAAAGCACAGATATTCCACAACAGGAATAAAAAATAAATATTTATTTCTCGGAAAGCAATGAAATGGCTTTTTTTATATATTAAAATATACTAATACTAAATTTTCAGTCCATTTCACCTCAGGGAAAAGCTGATAAACAGCATTTTAGCAGTACCACGGTGCTTACACATGCCAACAGGTGTAAGCTCTTCGAAACATCTTCATCTTTGGCTCTTTGAAACATCTTCATCGTGCAACCTGCAGATGTCCAGACGGTGTGAATTTCTTCTTGCTGCAGTTCTGCTCTGGCCCTGGATCTCGCCTGAGCCTCGGAGGGGGGGATGAACCTTCCCTGCTGTCACCCTGTGGCACTGCAGACCCCCGGGCGGCCACAAGGTGGATATTTACTCGTGTTGCACTTGAAAAGAAAACAGACTCGCTACCAAATGGAATCTGGAACTTTGTTATTAAATTATATCCTTCATATGAAAATTAATAATTGGACGAGGAAATTATGCTTTCACTAGTTCCAGGAGAGTCTAGAGCTGCTTGTTGTCAGCTGTGGCAGGAGCCTTTCTACACATTTGAAATTGAAATCAATCTCTTCCAATACAATTTGATTTAAAGGAAATCTCAGTAGCTCTCCTGATGAATTTTTGTCTTCTCGGGTGACCTGTATTGTACCTTTCAGTGCAGAAATATATACAAAACTCTTAAACACCTTGTTTTCTAGATGTCTGAAATGAGTTAGTTATTCTTTATGCAGTATCTCCCTGCAAACTTGACATCATCCCATCTGCCACAACATTTTGCTCATAGGTTTTCCAGAGTGCCAGTTCTTGGGAGTTTTCCAGGCTTTCAAGCATTTTTTATGCTGATATCAGCCACAGAAAGCTCTTGGGACAGTAACATTACAAACTGGGGCAAGATGGAAAGCTTGAGCTTGTCTTTCTGCCACTTATTAATTCCTACAGGGAACGTTCAACTAGAGCATTTTTAACCTAAAGCCCCTAGGAAAACACAAACACTTTGTAGTTTAAGGCAGAGAGAAATTGCTCCTGCACTGCTGCTGCATCGCATCTGGATCCAACGGGTGTGAGGCCCCAGTAAAGCATCTGTTTTGGCTTGAGCGTATTTATGTATATAAAACGAAACGGACACGTGCAAGAATAAATATTTATGTCTCGAGAGCTAGAAATCTGTCAGAGAGGCGTTCCCGCACCCTGCGAGCCCAGGCCAGCCCGCGCTCCCCGCTGCGGGACAGACCCGAGCACACCGGGGGAGAAGAGCCCCAACGCTCCGCGGTCTCTCAGCGCAGAAACTCCGCCTGACGCCCGGCTCGCCTCGCTCGCCGCCCCCGCTTCGCTCTCCCCTCAGCGGCCGGGGGCAGAGGCTGGGCACAGGACAGAGGCTGGGCACGGGGCAGACGTTGGGGATGGGGCAGAGGCTGGGGATTGGGCACAGGTTGGGGACGGGACAGAGGCTGGGCACGGGACAGAGGCTGGACACGGGGCAGAGGCTCGGCACGGGGCACAGGCTGGGCACGGGGCACAGGCTGGGGACAGAGCACCCCGCGATCTAAAGGCTCCACTGCCCCCAGCGCTCCGCACACCTCCCGGAAGCCTCCTCTGCCCCGCAGCCCGCGGCAGGAAGCGCCCCCTCCCTCCGCCCTCGGGGCGACCGCGGCTCCCCTGCCGCGAGAGCTGTAATCTCGCGAGAGCTGCCCGGGACGGGCCGTGTGTGCGGGGGGGTGGGGACAGGGCGAGTTCTCGCGAGAGCGGGGCGGCCCTCCCGGCTCCGGGCNATCTTGGTTTATTTTTCGTGTGCCAGAAGCCTGGTGGTGTGCTTGCTTTGCTGGGTGTGCTTATGTGTGTGCTGCAACACACACTGCAGAGCCTCCTCAGAGTCACTGAATAGTCACAATGAACAGCAAATAAGACCAGCAAAGCTGAGATCAGCCAGCCTCTAGATTTCTATGGAAAGCACAGATATTCCACAACAGGAATAAAAAATAAATATTTATTTCTCGGAAAGCAATGAAATGGCTTTTTTTATATATTAAAATATACTAATACTAAATTTTCAGTCCATTTCACCTCAGGGAAAAGCTGATAAACAGCATTTTAGCAGTACCACGGTGCTTACACATGCCAACAGGTGTAAGCTCTTCGAAACATCTTCATCTTTGGCTCTTTGAAACATCTTCATCGTGCAACCTGCAGATGTCCAGACGGTGTGAATTTCTTCTTGCTGCAGTTCTGCTCTGGCCCTGGATCTCGCCTGAGCCTCGGAGGGGGGGATGAACCTTCCCTGCTGTCACCCTGTGGCACTGCAGACCCCCGGGCGGCCACAAGGTGGATATTTACTCGTGTTGCACTTGAAAAGAAAACAGACTCGCTACCAAATGGAATCTGGAACTTTGTTATTAAATTATATCCTTCATATGAAAATTAATAATTGGACGAGGAAATTATGCTTTCACTAGTTCCAGGAGAGTCTAGAGCTGCTTGTTGTCAGCTGTGGCAGGAGCCTTTCTACACATTTGAAATTGAAATCAATCTCTTCCAATACAATTTGATTTAAAGGAAATCTCAGTAGCTCTCCTGATGAATTTTTGTCTTCTCGGGTGACCTGTATTGTACCTTTCAGTGCAGAAATATATACAAAACTCTTAAACACCTTGTTTTCTAGATGTCTGAAATGAGTTAGTTATTCTTTATGCAGTATCTCCCTGCAAACTTGACATCATCCCATCTGCCACAACATTTTGCTCATAGGTTTTCCAGAGTGCCAGTTCTTGGGAGTTTTCCAGGCTTTCAAGCATTTTTTATGCTGATATCAGCCACAGAAAGCTCTTGGGACAGTAACATTACAAACTGGGGCAAGATGGAAAGCTTGAGCTTGTCTTTCTGCCACTTATTAATTCCTACAGGGAACGTTCAACTAGAGCATTTTTAACCTAAAGCCCCTAGGAAAACACAAACACTTTGTAGTTTAAGGCAGAGAGAAATTGCTCCTGCACTGCTGCTGCATCGCATCTGGATCCAACGGGTGTGAGGCCCCAGTAAAGCATCTGTTTTGGCTTGAGCGTATTTATGTATATAAAACGAAACGGACACGTGCAAGAATAAATATTTATGTCTCGAGAGCTAGAAATCTGTCAGAGAGGCGTTCCCGCACCCTGCGAGCCCAGGCCAGCCCGCGCTCCCCGCTGCGGGACAGACCCGAGCACACCGGGGGAGAAGAGCCCCAACGCTCCGCGGTCTCTCAGCGCAGAAACTCCGCCTGACGCCCGGCTCGCCTCGCTCGCCGCCCCCGCTTCGCTCTCCCCTCAGCGGCCGGGGGCAGAGGCTGGGCACAGGACAGAGGCTGGGCACGGGACAGACGTTGGGGATGGGGCAGAGGCTGGGGATTGGGCACAGGTTGGGGACGGGACAGAGGCTGGGCACGGGACAGAGGCTGGACACGGGGCAGAGGCTCGGCACGGGGCACAGGCTGGGCACGGGGCACAGGCTGGGGACAGAGCACCCCGCGATCTAAAGGCTCCACTGCCCCCAGCGCTCCGCACACCTCCCGGAAGCCTCCTCTGCCCCGCAGCCCGCGGCAGGAAGCGCCCCCTCCCTCCGCCCTCGGGGCGACCGCGGCTCCCCTGCCGCGAGAGCTGTAATCTCGCGAGAGCTGCCCGGGACGGGCCGTGTGTGCGGGGGGGTGGGGACAGGGCGAGTTCTCGCGAGAGCGGGGCGGCCCTCCCGGCTCCGGGCATGCGGGCGAGGGCGGTAGCCCCGCGCGCGATTGGCAGGGAGCGGCCCCCCCGCGTCGCCGCCGGTCCCGCGCATGCGCTGCGCGCCGCCGGGCCGTGTCCCCGGTGCGTGTGTATGCGTGTGTCACCCGCGCCTACGGTCGAGGCCGCGCGAGCGCTCCCGGCCGCCGGCGATTCGGAACTGAGCAGCGCGGAGCCGCCGGGCAGGGTAAGCGGGCTCGGGGCCGGCGCAGGGCCGCGCGCCGCCTTGGACACCCCCGCCCGGAGGGCGGCTCGGCACGGCCTGACCCCCGCCGCCCGGCCGGGGAAGGGGTGAGGGAAGGAGGCGGCGGCTCCCCCCCCCGCGTCCGCGCTCCCCCGCGTAGCGCCTCCCGGCGCCGGACGAGGCGGCCGCGGCCCGGGATGGAGTGAGGAGGCCGCCGCCTGAAGACACTTCCGCGTTGCCGGAGGCCGCGCCGGGCCCGCGGGAGGCTCCCACCGCTCCGCCGCCCGACCCCCCGCCCGAAAGCGGGCGGCAAAACCCCTTATGTGGCGGCGCGGCCCCATGTGAGGCGGCGCGGTCGCGTCGGGCTGCGAGGCGGGCCGGGCCCCGGCAGCGATCAGGGGAAGAGGGAGCGAGCGAGTCCCCGGTGCCTGCCGGCGGGTGTCCCGGGTCTCCATGGCGCCGGCAGCGCCCTGAGGGCGACGGCGACGGATTCCCTAGGCCGCGTCCTCGTCCTCGGCCGTGAGCGAGCTCGATGCCGAGCACCTCGGACGCGGCGGCTGGCGGGAGCGGGGGAAGCCGGGGCTGGGGGAGCGGCGGCAGCAGCTCGGCGGTGGAGGCGGCGGCCGACAAGAAGCGGCTGCATCACCGGAGACGGAAGCGCTTCGCGGCCCAGCCGCAGCCTCCCCCCCCTCCGCCGGCCCCTCACCCGCTGCTCTTCCCGCTCCTGCAGCCGCCCCTCCTGCAGCCCCCGCTCCTGCAGCCGCCGCTGCCGCCGCAGTCCCTGCTCTTCCTGGCGGCTACCGGCGCCTCCTCCTGCTGCGGAGACGGCGGGGAGCGGAAGCGGCCGCGGGGCAAACGGCGCTCGGGCTCCCGGCACAAGCGACGGCGGGGCCGCGGGGGCGGTGGCGGCGGCGGCGGCGGGACCCAGGAGGCGGAGAAGCGGCGCGGTAGCGGGGGGCTGAGCACGCTGGTGGAGGAGTACGACGACGTGAGCTCCCAGTCCGAAGGGCTGGTGGGCGGCGGTGCGGCCGGCGGCGGCGCGGGCAGCGGCGGGGGGAGCCCGGCCTCCTCTTCGGGCGGCGGGACCCAGCGGCAGAGGGGCGAGGCGGAGCGGAGCGGACGGTCCCGACGGGAGCACCGCAGCAGCAGCGGCCGTTCCAAGGAGCGGCACCGCGAACACCGCCGGCGGGGAGAGGAGAAGGCGCAGCAGGAGGGCTCGTCGGGGAGCCGCGGGGGACCCGAGACCTCGTCGTCCTCCTCCAAGTCCCGCAGCCGCCACAATCACACCGGGGGCCAGGACCGGGAGGGACTCAAGAGCGGCGGGAGCGGCGACGGCCGCAGGAAGGGATCCCTCGCCTCGCCCGGCAGTGGCAGGAAAGAGCGGGAGAGCAAAGCGCACCGGAGCCGGACTAAAGCGGCCAAGGAGCCGCCGTCAGCTTACAAGGACCCACCGAAGGCTTACCGAGACGACAAGCCCGAGCCCAAGGCCTACCGGCGGCAGCGCTCGTCCCCCAGCCCCGGCCGGGACGACAGCCCCCCGCTGCACCGCTCCTCGCAGAGCCAGCGGAGCCGCAAGTCGCTCAGCCCGGTGGGCTGCCGCTCACCCCTCAGCCCCTACAGCCGCCGTCGTTCCCCCAGCTACAGCCGGCACAGCTCCTACGAGCGCGGCGGGGATGTGTCGCCCAGCCCCTACAGCAGCTGGCGCCGGTCGAGGAGTCCCTACAGCCCCGTTATCCGGTGAGTGCGGGCCCTGGGGGGGAGGAGGAGGGAGGGAGGGACGGGAAAGGGGGGAAGGTTCGACTGTGGAGTTGGACTGTGTGCAGGAAGGGAGTTGTGGCTGGGCTGAAGGACAGGCTTGCATCTAGCAACAAAAGCCCTCCCTCTTGCTGCCAGAAAGCTGGGGTGGGGGGAAGGGGAGCTGGACATGTACAAAGATCCTCCTGTCCTGTCTGGANGGCGGAGAAGCGGCGCGGTAGCGGGGGGCTGAGCACGCTGGTGGAGGAGTACGACGACGTGAGCTCCCAGTCCGAAGGGCTGGTGGGCGGCGGTGCGGCCGGCGGCGGCGCGGGCAGCGGCGGGGGGAGCCCGGCCTCCTCTTCGGGCGGCGGGACCCAGCGGCAGAGGGGCGAGGCGGAGCGGAGCGGACGGTCCCGACGGGAGCACCGCAGCAGCAGCGGCCGTTCCAAGGAGCGGCACCGCGAACACCGCCGGCGGGGAGAGGAGAAGGCGCAGCAGGAGGGCTCGTCGGGGAGCCGCGGGGGACCCGAGACCTCGTCGTCCTCCTCCAAGTCCCGCAGCCGCCACAATCACACCGGGGGCCAGGACCGGGAGGGACTCAAGAGCGGCGGGAGCGGCGACGGCCGCAGGAAGGGATCCCTCGCCTCGCCCGGCAGTGGCAGGAAAGAGCGGGAGAGCAAAGCGCACCGGAGCCGGACTAAAGCGGCCAAGGAGCCGCCGTCAGCTTACAAGGACCCACCGAAGGCTTACCGAGACGACAAGCCCGAGCCCAAGGCCTACCGGCGGCAGCGCTCGTCCCCCAGCCCCGGCCGGGACGACAGCCCCCCGCTGCACCGCTCCTCGCAGAGCCAGCGGAGCCGCAAGTCGCTCAGCCCGGTGGGCTGCCGCTCACCCCTCAGCCCCTACAGCCGCCGTCGTTCCCCCAGCTACAGCCGGCACAGCTCCTACGAGCGCGGCGGGGATGTGTCGCCCAGCCCCTACAGCAGCTGGCGCCGGTCGAGGAGTCCCTACAGCCCCGTTATCCGGTGAGTGCGGGCCCTGGGGGGGAGGAGGAGGGAGGGAGGGACGGGAAAGGGGGGAAGGTTCGACTGTGGAGTTGGACTGTGTGCAGGAAGGGAGTTGTGGCTGGGCTGAAGGACAGGCTTGCATCTAGCAACAAAAGCCCTCCCTCTTGCTGCCAGAAAGCTGGGGTGGGGGGAAGGGGAGCTGGACATGTACAAAGATCCTCCTGTCCTGTCTGGAGGAGAAAGGGAGCTGTGGGTGCCTGTAGCATTTTCTGAGTGGGAGACCACCTAGCTGGGAAAGGGCTTTGTAAATATTCGAGAGCATGAGAACTTCTTTTCAGATGAGTGACTGAACGATGCTTCTCAGAGAACAGGTTTTCTGAAAGGACCAGTTTTGATTTTGAAGTCTTTGCTTACAAAGTACAGAGATTCTCGGGTATGTTTTCATGGATCCTGTCCTTACGTACAAAAGGATGCGTGTTAAATACGTTTGCATTCGGTTTAATTCCCACTAATCTAAAGAGCAAACAAGCTGGTAGGCAATTTGTGTTACAAGTGTTTCTTGATCTTTTTAGAGATCTGTAGAAAGTCTTTCTGTTTTTCCTCGGAAGAGGAGCCGCTGTCAAGCTTTGTTACGTTGTCTTTTGTGCTTCACCCAGCCCCTGAGAGGCTACGGGAGCTCTGTCTGCAGTCAGGTTATGGATTTGTATTTATCTGACATGTGCCTGCAATCGTTTTCTTACTGTTAGCAGGAACTCGGAGCCAAAAGGTCAGCACTGGTGTGACTTTTAGCATTTTCTGTGGAGAGGAAACGTAGGGTGTATTTCTCTGGTCAGATACCGACCGTGTTGTGGGATTGAAGTTCTGAAGAATATTTTAATTTGCAGCAAAACCACTGGGAATTTGAAGCATTTGCTTAGGATATATTTATAACTGAAGATGTTTATTTCACATCTTGCAATCTTTCTGTTGCTTGTTTATGGGCTTCCTTCAATTCCTATCTGGACTTCCATTTTAAACGTATCAGGTGCTTTGCCCTTCCACTGGCAAGAGTTTTGTTTCCAGGTGGTTCTGTGGGGGTGTCTGAGGACTGGTCTCTGTGTTTCTGGTGAGCACTTGGCATTGGTTGCCATCTGGGCTGTCCAGCTCTGTACCCAGTGAGGATGCTGAAGCTGTTCCCACGTCTCACTGCCTGTAGATAGTCTCCTGTCTTGTCTCTGAATGCTGTTTCAAGAGTGAAGTAACAAAACTGTGTCCTGCTTTGTTCAGAGGGATAGAGCAAAGGTGCCTGTGAGCAAAAATTGTTTGTTTAAAGGTATGGTTGTGTGGAATCATTTTGTAAACAATAGGGCGTTTCAAGTAGCAAATGCTGAGTGCTCTGAAAAACAGCACCTTGTTGTCATCGTTGTTGTTCTGTGAGAGCCTGTTACATACAAGTGGTTAAGGATGCTCTTTCAAGATTATTTGAATAACAGAATAGCAGGAATATTATGTGCCTGTTTGGATTTAAGCACTCTAGGAATCGAGACTATTTTCTGTAGATACTTATAATAAGAAAACTAATAATGATGTGCAAAATTATGTACTCTAGGTTAGTGCTTAGGAAGAGCTGTATTAGTTGGACAGTCCAGCTGGCCGAGGATCCTGTCTGCTGTACTGAGAGGGCTGTAGGAGAAGGCACAGGAGATGCTGTGTAGGGGACAGTCACAGAACAGTTTCTGTTGGAGCACTGTGTTTGTTTCTGTTGGTGGTGTGCCTGTGACTTGAAGAGATAATTTCAATCTCCTGATTTTTGTATAGTCTATGGTAGGAGTGTAAATCTTCCTTGAGTCCTAGATCTATTCCTAGGAGTTAGCTCGTGACTTCACACTTTCCTTCCTTCAGCTAAACAATGATTTGCATCCCATCTTCAACTGCATACAGTTGAATTAGCTAACAAATGCAGGTTGTCAGGTTTGCTGGAGAGGGACTGGAATGGCTGAGTTAGAAGAGGCTGCTACATGTAGAAAGCAAGGTTAGCCTGTGCTAAGGGGCATTTGTTGTAAAAATGTCATTTCACAGAAAATGAAAGAGCAAAAATGTGAGGGTAAGTGTTTGCCTGGTGTGGAGAAAAGCAAGCTAGTGTATCTGTGCTCATACACAGCTATTATGTGTATGTATACCTTTGTTATGGTGGGGAAATGAAGATCAAAGGTATTTATATTATTGTTTTAGTGATTCAAAACTGTCAAAAACACTTCTTTTTTTCTTTTTTTTTCTTTTTTTTCTTTTTTTTTATTTTTTTGCTTGAGTCGTTGATATTATGCCCAAAAGGTTGATTTTTTTGCTGTGTTGTTTAGACACATAGTGGCCTCAGACTTGATAGAATATTAGTGTTTCACGAAGGCAATAGCCTCTTACAGCACCTGTCATCTTCATATGGATGATTTAAAGACTTAATTCTGGGCTTGTATCCAGCTGTAGTGCTGTCAAGACAGTAACGACTTTGTATGTGACTGAGTGTTCCAGGCTCTAAGGCTTTTCTTTTCTCTTTTTATTCTAGATCTCATTTTTGTGTCTTTTGTAATATTACATAAGTTTTCTAGTTTTTTTGGCATGTAGAAAATGATAATGAAGTGGTTCTAGTGTGCTTGGAAAGCTTGTGTCTGGAGTGCTGATTCTTTACCCAGGTCTCTGAGCTGCTTAGGGAGAAACTTCTAGTAAACAGTTGAGAAATAAGTGAAGTTGGCTCTGCTCATTGGAATCCCTGATTTTTTTTCAAGCAGCAGCAGCAGTGCAGTTGCTGCAAGTTAAGAGTTTTGAATTGTCTTTTGGTGATGTTGCCTGGAGGTGGGTTCTGCAGAGAAGCAGCAAAGGCACTGCTGGATGGGCATTCCAGACTTGGAAAATTCTCTCTGCATGGTAAACTAATTTTCTTTTCCATTATGATAGCAGTAAACAGCTGTGTTTGGGGCAGACTGACTGAGCTGTTTCCACTTGTTGGGTAAAACATCCTTCCTGACTGCTGGTGGGTTTGTAGTACTACATTTTCTTGTGAATAGTAACACAGCTGCTCTAAGGGAGCACATGCACATTTTCAAAATGGAAATTTTTGTATAATACCAAAAAAATGAGATATTTATTTCTCTACTGATAAGCTGACTGGATTTAAAAAAAAAAAGAAGAAAAAAGAAGAGGGGGCAGGGAAGGAAGTCCCATAATTGACACAGTCTTTCTGAAAACTATTTTAGGTTGATAGGATGAAACTGTAGGAAGAGCAGAACTGTTTTTCATAACTTCAGTCAGGTCATATGCTATGTGATCACACATTTAATTCAGTTAGCTGTATAGATGAGTAATCACATTTTCCCAAATTTGGTTACACCTACCCATCTGCCTAGATAAAAGTAAGTGGGTGGGGCACTACTAGCATAGTACTACTGCCTGTGTGCATGTTGCTTACAGGAAAAAGACAAGATTTATTTTCATATTGGTGCTGTAGAGCCCTCTCATTCTCTGCCTGCAGCTCGTTTGTAGCAGTGAGACTGCAGAGTATGGATCATTTATGTGCAAAACCAAAACAAGCATAGCAAAGCTGATAAAATACATATTCAGCTAGTAAATTCCTGCTCCATGGAGAAGACAGTTTCATACACTGATATAAAAATAACCATGAATCCAGTAATTCTGCTACTTTTGCATTTAGAGGAGGAGGAGAGATTTTCCAATGCTTTTCCCCCTTGCTTGGTAAAAATAGATATATTTATCTTTTACACAGAGCTCTCAAATTTGTTTACTGAAACTGTATTTTGCAGAATTTAAAGTGTGAATCTGTAGGTTTTCACTGTTTGGAGTAGCTGTTTTTTCTAGTGCACATTAGTCTCTCACTCTAGTATATATTCTTAATTTATTAAGGTTTGTTGCTTGGCAGTGGACTTTGCCTTTTCTCCAACCATGTTGATGTACCTTTACTCTCCTTCTCTGTGCTGCTTTTTTCCTTATTGTGGGAAGGGACTTCATTTGAAAAAAAAAAATTAACATGTTTATAACACAAGAGCTGACTTGTTTTATTTGGAGACAGAGTTCATAGGAATGTAAGATGTAAGAAGCACATCAAAATTGTGTTAGAATTGTTCAGCATTCTTCTGCTGTAGGTATTGCAGGCCCTTTTAAAGATTCATAGCTTGGATCAGAAAGGCAAGTTGTGTAGTATTCATACAGAAAGCAGCTGAGTAGGTGGTTGGTTGCAGAGCTGCTTAGAATATAACCTTGAACTAGGGGCTAGGGAAGAGAAATTAAATTAATTAATAAGGTATCAAGTGAAGGAGGGTTATGGCTTAAAGAAATGTACTAAATGTTTTCCTGCTGGAGCACCATGGAGGAGCTGGGCTGAGCTAGGACGTTGTGTCAAGGTGGTTTGTGTTACCCAGTGATTATAAATGTCTGGGAAGATGAGCAGTGAAGTCA
>VYZU01012133.1:0-32265 GCA_013401355.1 Ceyx cyanopectus
TGGGGCTTCCAGGAGACAGCGTGTGAAGTGAGGGGAGAAATGACATCAAGCAACAGCCGCTAGTGAGCTGCTTCCAGAGGGCAGGGTATAAATAGACAACAAAGATTTGGTGTCAGAGCAGCACTGGCACCTTCTGCTGCCTGAGCCCAGCGGGCGTGAGCAGGAAAACGCAGCTGGGGAGCTGCTTCTGGCCCTCCAAGCTTGCTCTAGATTTAAGCACATCCAGAGAATGTAGTGACAAGGTGAGGCATTTATCATCCTGTTATGGTCTTCTCTCCACCCGCAGTGGGCTTGTTCTGTGGCTCTGACTGGCTATAGCAGGTGGCACTTGGATGGACCCAATATCCGCTAACCCTCAAGCCAGAGCCTGGAGCTGCTGTCTCCTGCCCTGGCTGCCCAGACTTATGCTACATAATGCTGCTGTCACCCTAAAATGGTGCCCTGCTTGTCCTGGCTCTATCCCTGGTGTTTTACAGTGACACCTGCTATGTGCTGCCCTAGCTTGGGCTTATCCAGCCCTAGCTGCTGTTCCTGCAGGGTGCCTGGGGTCTGTGTAGGGGGTTGACTTGTCCTCCTTCTCACCAGTCATGCCAGGCAGGTTCATCTGGGCTTTTCCTACCCTGTGTTCTCCCCCTGGCTGCGCTGTCCTTCCCCCTGGCATGTTGTTGTCCCCTGATGTTCTGTCTCTACTCCACTTTCTCTCAGGATGGGAACAAAACCACCAGCGTAAAAATGGCATGGAAGTAATTTATTGCTGCAGTAATGTTTTACCATAGAGCCAATGGTACAGGGGTATTGTTTCTTAAAATACTAAGGGTGGTGCAGCAGTAGGCAGCAAGTCCTCTCTGAGCTTGATGGCTATTTTCAGGTGATGCCACCTATGGCAACACTTTGAAGCTCTGACTATCTTGTGTGGATGTTGTAAAGCACCACCATGAAGACTACAAGGACCTGGTGAAAATGAGATTAACAGATATAGGCTGATGAAGGTAAATGAGTGGAAAGACCTGTCACAAAATATGTGTGATGGAAGCCCAAAAATAAGGAAAGCCCAGGTGTGTATCTGTCTGTGTAAATACCAGCTGGCTTTCTCTGTGGCAGTTATGGGGAGAGGTATCTGGGGGTGTGTGGGACTGCTGGGGCTTGCAGTGAGCTCAGCTGTGAGGATGCTGCAGTGCCAGAAAGGGACAAATGAGCTGATAACAGTATCTGGGGCTGGGAGCACAAAGCAGGGCTGCTCCCCTCTCTGTTTGCCATGTGAAATTCCTGGGATATGGAGGGTCTTTTGTGTGGGGATCAGCTGTTGACTGGCTGTCTATTTTTAGGGTGGCCGATACCGTGGTATGTGGTGGAAAGGCTGGTAGTGAGTGAGGTGTGTGGGACGCTTGTTTGTGCCTCTGGACAGCCCTCACCTGTGATCCTGCAGCACAGGTAGTGTTTTTCACTACCGTTTATACTGCTCTGTGCCTGGAGGTGGCTGTGTAATTGGGCAGAGGCTTGGTGTTTGTGCACAGTGGCGTCTGCTTGCAGAAGTGAGGTGGAACAGGACAGCAGTGCTGTTGTGCATGGGTCTCTGATGCATCCTCCCCACCATCCAGCTCCAGCCTGAGCTAAGGACAAGAGGAGAAATCCCCAAGGATTTGATATTTTCTTAGGATCTGAGAAAATAGGTGGCTTTAAAAAAAAAACCAACCAAACAAAAAGGTTAAGAAAAAAACCCCAACTATTTCTGCTTGAGAGAAAGGCTGTGTGTGAACACAGCCTGTATCAGACACCAGAGAGCCCAAGCCAGATGTCTGAGGATGTAGTAAACGGGTTTCATAAAGTCAGTGCTTCACAGCTGCATACACCAGCACGTATCTTGTGTGCCAGGGGCTCTGCTCTGAGGAGATGGGTTTGCTCTGTTTTGACCAGGTGTGTGGAAGTGCATCTGCACAAACACAGATTTGGGGGTTTGTTCGCCCATCTCCAGCCATGGCCTAAAAGCTTTACTTAAGTGTAGGGGAAGATGAATCAGTCTTTGAGCAAAACTAGTCTTTGCATATATATATATACACATATATAATTTTTTTTTTTAGACAACATATAATGATACTGTTTCCACTGACTTGGCTTATGGTTTCATGATCCACACTGGTGATACTTAGGGAAAGGGAAAGAGCCTGTAGCTGCTCTTTTTAAAAAGAAAGCCTTGCAAGTGCTCTGATGGAGAAACGTCCCTGCCAGCAGCCCATACGTTTTCTTTACATGTGCTAAACTGCTTGGGATGCAGCTGAATGTCTATAAACAAAAGGCATTTGTTTAAAAGCATTTTGACGAAAGTGTTGCACATGGATTTATCTTTTCCCATAGGAACAAAATACTTATGGAATTCTCTTTACCTGAAGTGTTTTGATTACATTAAATTTAAATGTAATTTTATTACATTTTTTTCCCCCCCTTTTCCCCCATTTTTCTTACAAAAATGTTTGGGTTTATGTTTTGTCATTAAAAAAAAAATAAATACATTTTTTTAGTCCTCTTTCCAGTAGGTTGAAAAGAGAAAATTAGTACAAAGGAAAATGCTGCAACAGTTCGCCTGCCTCCCAAACTCATTGCTGAACATTTTGAAGGCTCCTTTGTGTGGAAGGATGTTTTCCTCTGCATCTAGGCCTGGTTAGAAATCAATATTCTTGAAAAGGATTTTCCAAGAAGTCAGACAATTTCTATCTTTCCTAAAAATACCCAGTCAAAAGTTTGGGCTCATGAGGGTGTAAATGTAGAGCAACTTGCTATCGCCCTGCAGTTTGGAGAGATGTTTGGTACAACTCGGAGCACAGTTAAGGAAAACTGCAGTTTCTTTCATTTGCTGATGGCATCCATTGTCTGTGGAGGCTGGAGAAAATAGAAAAAGAAGTCCTTTGCACGGAGGCTGCAGTAATTCCTGCAGCAAGCTTGTGTTTTACCTTGTTTTTTAACCTGGTGTGAAGGGCTGCTTCTCAAAGGAATGACAAGAGCTGGTAACGCTGGGATGCTGCAGGGTCATCTTGAGAGCCAAAGCTGGGTGGGCTGCAGCTCCTCACCCTCCCGGCAGAGCTCGTTGTCTGTGCTCTGTGAGTTAGCTTCATAGAAATATTCTGGATTTGTGGAATGATGGAGGGGACATGCTCTGTGAGCCCTCATGCCTGTACCTGCTCCCAGGTGCTGGAGAGCAGCTCCGATGGCACAGTGTCCCAATGGCTCCTGAGCCTCCACCTCATATTGGTTTTATCTTCTTGCTGGTTTCTGCCCCTGTCCTAGAAGAAACACATCCATTGCCTCCAAGCCAGGAAAGAGGCAGCAGGATCTGCACCTAAAACGTCTTTGAGACAGGAACTCCTGCCACACGTGTTTTTCAGGGGAACTTCTGGAAGAAAGATGAGCACTCCCAGAGGTTCAGCAGCCTGCTATTGGAAGCCTGACATACAGGCACACGATGCTCCTGGAGCACAGAGCCCTTCTGAGTAATGCCAGTAACTGGAAACAGCAAGAGGGAGAAATGAGAACTTCAGAACAGCAGCCGCTCTTCTTAATAAAACAGAACAAAAACAAACAAACAACAATAAACCTAAACAACCAACCAACTCCCCAAACCCCAGCCTTGATCTGGGCAATGAAGCAGTGGGGGCTTGCAGGATACTCTTGATGTTCACAGAGCCATGGCCAGGGTGTTATTTTTTTTACTCTAAATAAGGTTAATGGAAGTTACATGAACTCAAATCCCTGTATGATGCTTTGAAAATGCAGGAGCTAACAGTGGTTATTTATTGATTTCATTTTGTCCCTCTGGCTCGCTTGGGAGGTTGAAAGAAAGAGAGGAGCCAGAGTCTGACAGGGAGGGGAGAAGGCGTGTGCATGGATCCAGGGCTGCTGCTTTAGGAAGATTGTAATCTCCAGACTTGGAGATTCTTCCAAGCACCAGTTCAGATGGTCCACAGGGGACCCTTCCTCTCCGTGCCCCTCCACCACATAGCCTGGATGGTTCACTCCCCTTCGCCTGCAAGCTGCCCAGAGCTGCAGAAATTGGCAGGGTAAGGAGGGGCAGAGGGACAGTGGGTAAGCTTTACTCCACAGGGACACTAGGTCAAAAACCCAGGGAAAAAGTAAACTTGAGTCAACTTAAAAGGTCGATTTATATATATATATATAATATAATATATATTACATATTTTGTTTTTTTCTTCCCTCTTCCTAGTTTTTCAGAATCTCAGCCCATAAAACTTGGCATTTTCTCAGGATGGAGGAGGGTGACTTCTGGTTTACATGCAACAGTTGGTACCCAAGCATGCCTAAAACATCTGTCATTGGTGGAAATGAGCATTGCTCTGGCAAGACTCTTCTTTTTTTGTTATAAAGAACAAGCAACTTTGCTTATTTGTGGTTAATGCCTGTTCCAGATGGCCAGAAATAATACATGACACACACAGCCCCGCTATTGCCCAAACTATTGAAGAGCTGTGGAACATCTTTGCAACACAAAGACAAGCTGGGGAGATTGTTTAATTTACTGGTCTCCAGTTTGGAGCAGTTCCTTCAGCCACAATATAAATGCAGCTCCAAGCAAGACTAAACTTTCTCATAGAAGAGAGTAAAACTTGCAGAGAAGAGCTGTGCTGCTCTGTCTTCCCCTGAGATGATGGCCTCCATGCCCTCATCTCGGTGGCCACTTTGAGGCTGGCATTTGCCATCAAAGTAGATACAAACCCTCCACTTGTTGCTGCAGACAACAATTTGCCTCGTGTTGATGCTGTGAGGGGGTGGCTCTTATGTACTCTCTGTGTTATACCTATATGTCATGTCCATATGGATGGGGTATGTGCTCTTGGTGGAGCTTGGCCAACTTTGCCACCTGTGCTTCTGATAAAACTCACGGGACTGGGGGAGATTTTCCATCTCATCACCCCAATACTGGCTTGATTTACCACTCCCCTTGAGAATTCAAGATGTGGGTTGTTCGATTTTGGTTTGTGTGTTTTGGGGTTTTTTTGTTTGTTTGTTTTTAGTTGTTTTGACTTGGCTTTTTTTTTTTTTTTTTTTTTTNTTTTTTTTTTTTTTTGGCAGTGCAGACAAAGCCCTAACCTGCCAAATGTTTTCTCTGTGAATTTTACAGGACTGGAATGGAGGTCTTGAGAGGAGGAAGTCTGCTTTCCTGCTCTTCAGCTTGCCTGGCAAGGTCTGTTATGAGGTGAGAGACCTTTTCCTGTGTTGTGAACCACTTTTCTGGCAGTGTTGATGTAGTGTGAGCAGTCTCATACAACCTGTGGGGAGCAGGGGGTTCTTGGCTCGTGATGCCTACCTTGGATGGAAATAGGTCAGTGGCTTTTCTGGTTCCTGTGCTCAGTGCAAGTCTCCTTTCTACTTCCCTGGAAAAAAGGGACCCAGAAGGAGGTGTGATATTTAACAGGGTGCTGGGAGGAGAGGGAAAGGGGTAAAATAAAGTATCATCAGTATCTTATGCCTGCAGTTGAAACATGTATGTAATGACCCTTGCATCTGTCAAATGCAATTATTCTCTGGAACATAATTAAATAAAGAAGCTCCTGGTTGAGCCCTACATATTATGCTTTATCAGCAGGTTCACACCCTACTGATCAGGGGTGACATCCACCCACACTGCCTCCAACAGCTCCCAGAAACTGATTTCCCCTCTTGCGTCGTGCACGGTGCCCTTGCAGCCAAGGGTTACTTGCTGAGATGCAGCTCTGCCTAATTAAGAGCAACAGCATCTTTCCCTGCAGTGAGATTTGGGTTTTTGAGAATTTATCACTCGGGAGCATGACCCTGAAATAACTGCCTGAGCTGGGCTTGGGACCCTGTTCATTAACTCTTTGCTCTGGGCTGGCCTCTGAGACCTACCTCCTTCTCCCAGCTGAGTCCTGGGCTGTGTTGTGATCCAGGCGACTGCTTAGAGAGAGCTGCAGCCAGGATGTCTCAGTCGTGCTTTCAGGATGGAACAAAACTGAGGTGAAGTCTCCATGTGCCTTATAGTTTTGACCCCAAACAATATACTGACAGCATAAATTAGGAGTTGGCTCAGGCTCACTTGAAGCTCAGCCCAGGTTTTCTTGAAACTCATCCTAATTTCTCCTGAAAACAAAGCTGAACGGGAGAGGAGTGCTGGGTCAGGGAGAGGGTGCTCAGAAGGTCACAGCAGCCTGAGGAGCTGCAGTTTATCAGTTCACAGCAATTGTCAGCCTACAGAAGCAGGACAGCCTGTATTTCCAATTCCTTGTCTATATGGAGCCATGCAGCTGATGAGCAAAGTGGGGATTGGCATCAGCAAGGATCTTGGCTGCCCTTGGGTCTGCACACAGGCACCTAAACAAGTTCCCTGTTTAATCTCTCGGGGGGGGGGGGGAAATCTTTATTTCCCCTATAGTTGCCTTTCCACACATGTGCTGTGTCTTTAGCTGGTGCCTGCACCAGCTCCTTTCATTTTTGTGCTCCTCGAGGTAATTCTTGTCCTCAGCTGAGTTGCTGCAAGAGAAGCATAGGGCTGTGTGGACCCTCACATCTCAGAAATTGAGAAGAAAAATGAAGGAAAAATTTTAGAGGGTCCTGCTTCTCTCACAGTCAGCAGCTGGGCCCTGAAATGGGCTGTGATTTTGAGGGTTGATCTATTTCCATTACAAGAGCAAGCAGTCAAACTGGGGAAAACTTGTGGGCTGAAAAATTGAGCTGAGATGGTAAACCTTCCTCTGATGGGCTCAGCTCCCAGGCTCCTACCATGCTGGATCTTTCAAGTGGAAATAGGAGTTGAGGCATGAGTGGGAGATCACCCAAAGGAACCTCTTCAGTGCATGGGACAGGTATCCAGTGCTGTGGGATTGGAAGCTGCTGGGCTGCCTGGGCAGAAGGGTCCAACGGTGTCTTTTGGCAGTTCTTGCTCCAGTAAATTCCCCTCAGGTTCCAGGTGAGCTGTTTCCATGGCCTGCTTTCTGCAGGAATTTTGTGTTTATTGCCTTGGAGGGGGTTCCCACAAACAAGTGAAATATGGGCAGGTGTGATAAAAGGTGCAAATGGAACTGGCCTCATGCAGTCCCTGGGTGGGTGAAGAGACTTTCTACTCCTTTACAGCTCTCCCTTTTTCACAGTAATTTGGGCTTGAGGTGTTACTGCAAGGAAAACAATATCTTATTTCGTTTTTTTGATGGCTCCACGGCGGCTGTGCCTGTCCCCTGCGGAGAGCCTCATGGACTGGTGTTTTCTGTTCATTACACCTCGCTAAGACCTGATTTCCTGCTTGCAGTCTCATTGTTTTCTTTTATTTCCTTAAAAAAATAGGAAGGTGGTTTTGTTTTTATTTTCCTTGCACCCTTGCTTGTCTTCCTTGCCAATGGAGAGGGGCATAGGTGGAGTGGTCAGCAAGACACCCTTGAACTCTCACCCTGGTACCTATTGGTGCCTCAGATCTGGTCTTTCCCCTTTTTACTTTCTGGAGGAATATTTCTGGAAAAAAAGAGGAAGGAAGGAGAGGATCCTACACCCATTCCCACTCAGGAGACCCAGGGCCTGATGCTGTGCCATACCTCTGTCAGGAACCATAGCCCTGCTGGTACATCTCTCCCCACTTGCCTTTGGCTTCCCTTCAGCTTAGGGTCCTAACAGATGCTTTGCAGCTTTTCCTCAAATGTTTGGGAAGAGGAGCCAAAGTTAGGCTCTTCTGGCAGCATTTCCACAACAAATCCCTGGTTCCCAGGGAATATTATTAACCAGAGCTGAGTCCGTGGGGGACCTCAGCCTGGTGCCAGGGGCTGCTGCTGGGATCTTGCCTTCAGTTGGCAGAATAAGCTGGGGAGATTAAGGCAGTGGCTCTCCTCTGCCCTTGCCAGCTCTGTTTGTCCATGAGGAGCTGAAATCCTGGCTGTTCTGTTGACTAGACAGAGTTGCAGTAGTTCCCCTCCCTTTAGGACTGCCCACTTTGCATTGAGTGGGATAAAGTTTTGACTGTCTGTCCTCACTTGCTGTTTGTCTGGTCTGGCCTGATTTGGCAGTTCTCTCTGCCATTTCTTTCTTCTCTTTGAAGGTCCATAGTCCACCTTGATGGTGAACCTGGTTTCAAAGGCAAGACTGTCCTTGCTGAGCTGTGAGGCTAACATTAGACAACAGGGAGGTGACTCAGCCCTTTCAGTACATGTTTCCATGTTCCCAGCTGTTGTAGGAAATAAGCAGTAAGTGGCTAACATCAAGAGTAAGACACGTATAGAAGAAATTATTGTCCTAACAACATTAGATCTACGGTTTAAATTGCTCAGTGGTAGGAAATTTGGAATTAAGGATGGACCCTTGTCTTGCATGTCTCCATTTGCCTTGGGAAATAAAAATAATGCAGGCACAGAGTGAATTAAATGGCACTGGAAATGCCATATTTCTGTATTTCCTGGCTTTTATTGTAGGGGATGATGATGGAAGAATAAATGAGGTCTTTTGAGTCCTTTAGTTCAAAGTGATGGCAACAAAATCCATCCAGGTCTCTGGAGTTAACAAAGACCAAGACCACTTTTACTCAGTTTATCATTGTGTTGTGTTGCCAAGACACTGGAGAGGTTCTTTCTTTGGGGAAATTATTTTTGTTCTTTAGTTGAACAGTTTATTGGGTGCTTTTTTTCTTTTTTTTTTTTTTTTTTTTTAGGTTCAACTTCATTGGTATTGCTTGGATGCCATATTAGGTTCAGTCCTTCACAATCCTCACATGTACTGAGATACAGGGACTTATGAAGGTCAAAAATATTTCCAGGTCAAAAATCAAAGCTCTTGGAAGTCCATCACTTGCAAACACTACCTGGAGAGAAGGTCTGAAACTTTTGTGCTATGACAATAGGTCTGTAAGTCAGGTGTGTTCTTACAAAGTCACCTCCTGATGCTCTTGTTGATGTCAAGAAGTGTTTATTCAATAATCAGCTTTGTGCATGAAGTAGGACTGTTGTGGAATGTGAACTGTAACGGTTAGGAGATTGTTAGGTGTTTCTGGAAGAAGGTACTGGTCTAGAGCTGTTAAGCAATCCTGTTGGCAAAAAAGATAACTTCTGTAGACTGGAAATACCTTACTTTTCTTAGGTTCAACAACTAACCTGGGAGATTTCTGAGCAACCCAGTTCAGAGCATGTTTAGGTTTCACAAAAAGAGCATGTTTTTGGTTTCACAAAACATGAGAAGGAATAATCACATTTAAAAAGGATGTTGACAGGGTCCTGGGTCAGAGATGTTGCTTACTCCCTACACATCTCAATGTGGAAGAGAGGTTTTTAAGATGGGAACAGAGAGAGACACACACCAGAAAGGTCTTTGGGCTGGAAATGTGATGAGCATGTTACATTGCTTGCTCTTTATCCTCTTTTTTTTTTTTTTTTTTTTTTGGAGAAAACAGTGGGTGAACATTTGGAGATGAAAGTGTCAGCTGAACAAACAAAATAATTAACATTGGGCTGGTTCGTTGTTCCACCCTCCACCCATCTTGGAGTTCATTACATCCCAGCCACTAAGTGAAATAACATGGGGACCAGTTTAGCACAGCACTCTTTCCCTCTGTCCTCATTTCTCCACAGCAACAGATATGTCCATAGACTACCACGCACACACACATAACTAGCACACAAGGGCAGAGGAAAGGAGGAGCCACGCTTCCCCAGAACAGGTGTTCTTCTGAGCCTGGTTGCACCATGATCCCAACACACAAGGCTAGCACACATCATAGTTCTTTTTACCAGACTCAAGAAGGGCTGTGGCATGTTAATTATGGTTTTCTGTATGTATTTAGCTGTGTGCACATGTACAAACTTTTAAACATATGTGTCTGAGCCTGGTCTTGTCTGACTTTTGGGCACAATGTCAGCTGAGTTATCCAAGTCTGCTACAGTCCTAATAACAGCTTTTCTGTAACCTGTGGTCCTTTCTGACAGGATCAATTATGAGCTGGATGCTCCTGTTCTGGCACTGCACTTTGGAGGTACCAGTCTGAAGAGGAGCAGATGATGCAAGAGTGGTTGTGTGTCTCTGCCTTTGTGTGGAGAGGCAGATGGGATGTGACATTTCGGCTTGTGGCTGCCTGGTGACAGAAGTCTAGGCAGTGCATGGAGACACCCATCTCCCTCTGTCATCAGTGGAGAACTGAGCTCCTGCATGAGCTGAATCACTTGACAGCCCAGCAGAACCCCAGGAAGAGCTCAGTGTGGGTAATGCACCCTTTTAATGCGTAACACCAACTTTCCTCCACGCTAACCCTACCTGCAGCTGAGCAGGGCTGTGGAGAGCAAAGCCGGTATGCTGGCACACCCTGGGGGTGTGTTGCAGAGCCGAGACACCTTCCCGTGCAGCTCCCCAGAGGGAGGATTTTGGTGTGTGACTTGCAGGACTCTGGGAATTCGGCTGCCCCCGGGCCGTGGTCTAAACAATCGGTGAACATGCACTCTGGGGCCGCTTGGAAACTGCCGCGGATGTAGCCAAATTCCTTCCTCCCACTTGCATGCAAACGTGCTGCTAATTTCATCAGCAGCTGAATGTGCATGACCGAGGGCTGAATCTGGCCAGAATCCTTTGGGCAGAAGTTTTGGTGAAGCCAGCAGGGGTGGGGGTAGATAGGGAATTGTAAGTGGCAGAGAAAGAAAGTGGGGAGAAGGGGGAGTAATAGCAAAGTGTTGAGAAGCTTTCCACTAACAAAACTCCTCTGGGTTCTTTAAACAGCACAATGGCTATTGAAGGATAAAAACTTGAACAGGATGGAGTATCCTCTTGAAGTTATTCTGGTCCCAGTGGAAAGGTTCTGGCATTTTTTCAGATGCAACTCTTGTGTAAACACAAAAATAATTTGCAATATGTTCTGGGAGACCCACCAGTGGTGTCAGGGCCAGGGAGCTGCTTAGCTTCACTTTGATTTACAGATAAATACAGTGTGTCTGGGCTGCCAGTGGCTGACTGTACTGTGCTTTAACTCCATGAGATTCACTGAGACCACCTGGAAGGGTGGCAGGGAGAGCTGACCTTCCTGATAGCATGTGCTGTAAGAACCGAGGAGCAGAGCTTGCACAGAGATATGAGTCTCTGCTTTTCCCATCACGGGACTGGGAAACCCGGAGTTACCTACAAGGTAAAGAGGGTGTTGCAAAATTAGTTTTCTGGATACTCCCATGTGCTGAACATGTCAACTGTGATGCACATTTTAGTGTGGTTTGAATTTCTGGCAGATTATCGAGATGAAGAAAAAAGGAGGTACCCAGTTGAGATACTCTGGTGTTTCCTATCCCATGATGAAACCTGCATGTGGACATCTGCCCTTCAAGCCTTCAGATAAATGTGGTGGTGGAGTGGCCTGTAAGGAGAGGGAATGGGGTATTATGGGAATAGTGCAGCAGCAGGCAATTGTTTTGGGCAATGCAGTGGTTCACACTGACCAATTTGATGACTTCATTGCCTTCTGTGCAAAGCTAATTCATACAGAATGATTAGCTGTGGCTCTGATAGTCAATAATTGTTGGGCTTTCCCTCTGGAAATGGCAGGCACTTTTCCACAATGCTGTTGTGTTCCAGCCCCTATGTTGACATACAGCAGAAGTGGTTTTCAAGTGTAAATAAATGTTAGTTTTTGGAAGAAGATGGATTTGGGAGAAAAGCTGGGATAGTAGAAAGGAGCAGGGCAGCCTGAAGGATATACCATGAAAAACAGCTTTACACGGCTTTTTTTGTTTCAGCAAGGATATGAAAAAAGTACAAGTGGTTCTGCTGGAAGATACTGAAGATAATATTGCAGAGAAAATTTCATGTCCTGAAGATGAAAAGAGCTCTGTGTATGCTTGTGAACAGAGGTAAGGTAAAATTAGTTTGTAAGAGCAAGAGCTGCTTACAGGGAATGTTTCATCAAAATCTCTTATTCATGTGGTGCAGACCAGTTCTCCCCAGGAATGTGAAGATATGAGCCCTTGCCAGCAAAGAGGACCTGTGGAGTTTTTGGCCAGGGCTTGGCTTCTGATCCCAGCTCCAAATGCTCTCCGATGCCAGCAGGTTTGAATCTCAGTCTTCACCTTGCTGTGGTCTCTGATTTTTCCAGCTCTGATCTTCAGCCTGTGACTCTGTCTCCTGCTCCCAGTTTTGTCTGGGGAAGCTGCATGTCTGCAGCTTGCCTGTGAGTACTGTGCAGTAGGAAGGTACGTGGTGTCTCTGCTTCTCCAGGCAGCAGTGCTGTGATGAGGCCAGCTAAGGTTACTGTTCCTGGTGTGGCTTCTGCACTGGTGTCTGCTGTGCTCATTCTGGGAGGGCTTCTCCTTGTTTGGTTTCAGCAAAGGAAATACTCAAGTGAAGATCAGGACCTTTTTCCTCAGCATCCAGAAGTGAACAGAGATCCCTGGCAGGTATGTGAGTGAGCTCATTGCAAGAAAGCACAATTTATTATTCTCTCTTGCATTGCAGACTTTAATCTTCAGCCTTGGAGCATTAACTTCCACCTCCTGCCACCAGCTTCTACAGACCTAATGCTGGAGACTTGATTAGGAAGAGGCATTTCAGAGGACACTTCAGGTTTCCAGGGCTTGGAAAGTGTTGTGTGAAAGCATCCCTTTGCCTCTGAGACATCACATTGTTTTTATGATCATGCCCTCTTGGCCTTTGGTGGTGAAGGAAATTTTCACCCATCTTGGCCATGCCTTGGGCAAAGACTGTCTTCCTTCTTTCATGCCAAGCTTTGTTGGCTGCATTGGATGGAGGAGCAGAGAGCTGGTGCTTGGTCATCACCAAAGTGCTGCCCTGGCTTTAACAGCCCTTGATGCAAGGGTAGGGGAGCAGGAGAGGCCTAGTTTACAAAATACAAGTGAAAACAGAAGTGCTTCTGCATTAAACTGCTATGACCACAGCCATGGATGCTGAAGGCCTGGACTTTGCCAACCCCTCAGCCTCCCTTTGCATTTCAATTTCTTGTGATCTGGTATCTTGGAGGGATTTGTCAGGGAGCTGCTATTCCAGACAGGTTTCTGTGAAGTCTCTCTGCCTTCTACGAAGCTCCTCTGCCCCCAGGCATGGGCACCCTCCAAGGTGGGGCAGGCTGCATCTCAGAGCAGGAGCAGTCCTGAGCGGGGAGCACTGGCTGTGCAGTCACGGGCAGGCTTTGTCAGACACATGAGGTAACAGGGAGGGCATGTGCTGCCTGCCTCCCCACCCATGTCCTTGGCATCATAGGCATGGAAAGCTGAGCAATGATGCCTTATCTTCTCCTTTCCCTATGGCTTTCTCGTTGTTTTTTTCCCAAAATGCTCAAAAAGCATGTCCCTTCCCTGGGTCTCTCCACCAGCTTAGCTTCTTCCCTGCCCTCAATTGAAGACAGATGCCAGGAAATATTTCTGCTCTTTGGCTGAAGTGAAAAAATATGGAGGTGAGGAGGGAAGCAAGTACAGCATTTATAACTTAATTACTGTCATCTCTGGAAGCTTGGGTCAAGGTGGGGAGTGCAGTGTGGTGAGTGTAACACAAGGGTGTGTGTAAATGGGGTTGAGACCCTCAGAGATGGTGGCTTTGGCTGGAGGAGAAGCTCCACAGCCCTGGGGGGACCCCTGTGAGGAAACGGGGGCAGCTTGTGGAGCGTAGGGATCCGTTTATCCCCAGGGGCCTAGATCAGTGAGGCTGCACAGGTCCCCAGGGATGGGTGCCTGTGCCTTGGGGTGGCAGAGGGGCTGAGGGAACTCTGAAGAGGGGTGGAAACTGCCCCAGTCACCGGCAGTTCAGGTGGCTGTGTATAGTCCAGCCCCTCAGCCCTGCTGCTGCAACACAGAGTAGAGGCAAGAGAGGGGGAAAGTGCTGGGAAAAAGGAGAGGAATGAGGGGAAAAAAAGGTGAGGAACATCCCTGTGAGCAGTGGGGGCATGTGTGAGGAGGAGAAGGGGGAACAACCATAGCACCTGTGGAGACACTATGTTGGGCCTGGTGTGCGCTGGTGCACACTGGGGAAATTGGTTTAATTTTGCCTTGCCTTCTCACCATACAAATCTATTTTAATTGGTAATGAACTATATTAATTTTGTCCATGTGTTGTTTTGCTGTGACAAGTGAGGGATATCTTGCTCTTGTTTACACCCATTTCTGTTTTCTCCTCCTCCTGTGACAGCAGCTGAGTGGGTGACAGGCCCATCATTGACCCACCACATCCAGCTCCTGGATCCCGTGGTTTATATGAGGAAAATGATGGAAACAGGCACAGAAATGCAAGTTTCATCTATCTGTCTGTGGATTTAAATGGCAGACTTTGAGGTTCAATCCCTGTGGACACTAGTTCAGGTTGCTGGCTTCATGCAAGGCTTTCAGCTTAGTTTCCTCATAGACGGTGAGTTAAGGAAGGTGTTTAGGTGGGTTTTCAGTTTCAGAGCACTACATGCAATGATGACAAATGCACAGTTTTTGGTGCTGAAGCTCCCAGGTTTCTGTAATTGTGTGAGAAGCCCTGCAATGTGTTAATTTGCGGGGACAAGAACATTTTTTGTCTGAGGAGGAAGAAAAGTTGCTTTGACAGTTGCAACTGATAATGTATTTTGTGACACAGCCTGTTTTGACTATAGGTCATTTGACAGATATGTGCAAAGTTAACTGAAGAGTTACTTTTATTGGTATTGTGATGTGAATTGAGTCACAGCTAGGCCAGGAAAGGTATCCCTCCCTCTGGTTTATTGTAGGATCACATATGACTGTGTAGATGTGCTGGTTTAGGGTTAAAAGGGGATATTGGAGACTTTGTTTGGATGATTCACTGTGGCTTTGTCCTAGTGAGGCTGGAAGCATGAGGCAGCTTGTTGGGTTGTCTGGCTGTTAGCACAGCCCCTTGTTTTTTACCAGAACCAACTTTTAACTGCTTACCATCTGCTCTGGCAAACACAGCTCCCCACAACAACCCTTGCATGGCTTTTTGGGGGGCAGCCCCAGGAAAGCATCCAGATGAAGATATTTATGAAATAAATTCCTTGAGGGAAAGAGACTTTGATCTACAATGGATGTTTCTTGGCATCGGAGGGTGGGAGTGGAAAAAGGTGTTAGGCTGCTGCAAACTTGGTGCTCCTGTCTTTAAGGAGGCAGAGCAAGAATGGAGCTCCAGTGACCCTGGTGTGTCAGGCAGCAGCACATTAGCAGGTAGATCAGCTTGGGTGCTGCTGAGATCAAACAATTCATACAGATTGCAGAGAACTGATTTGAATAGTGGGGGTGTGAGACCCGAGCCAGGGGCAGGGTTTTTCAGTGGCTGTTGCCAGGACCCTCACTGTGGCTGAGCCATGTCTGACTTGGATGCAGCAGTGTGGCTGGCCAGTGTAATTTTTCAAAGGACATAACTGTCGTAATGTTTCACTATTTCTTTCTGTATTTGGACATTTTTTTCCTATCAAAAACATCACTGTTTTATTTCCATTTTCCAAAGGCACCAAACAAGTTTTCAAAGTGAAACAAGCCTGATTCTTCTTTCCCCTCAGGAAATTTTTTTCCATCTTTTCAGAAACCAGTTCTCACTAGTCCCTGCTGCTGGGCCTCCCAGTCCTGTGAGAAGGGAGCATCAAATGGGGGCAGGGGCTGATGGGGGGGGTGGGGAGAAGCTACTTACAACCTGAGAATGTCTGGGAGCAGTTTTGGGTTCATTGTGCTGTAGTTACCCCACTTGCCAAAATGCCATTTTCTAGGGAGAAGGGAGAATTCTGTGAGATTGACTTGGATCCTGTATGTACCTCCCTGGTCCTTGAGACTTTTCATCCAGTGGAGGAATAAGCATCAGCCCTGGAACTCTCTTGAACACCTGCAGTTATTGCTCATAGTTTAACATGTCAGTCCTTCTGCATATGTTGTTTTGTTGGTTTGTTTTGTTTTGTTTTTTTTCCATGTCTGCTTTTGCACATGTCATTTGATGTACTCCACAGAGGGGTCCAATGACTTGGCCACAGAAGCATGGGAGTAAAAGGCAGAGCCTGTTAGGATGGCAACATCCCTTACATGGGCAGCATGAGATTCAGGACTTGCAAGGCAGAGGTTTGGTAACTCCAGCTTGAAATGCTTTGTGTCTGACTGTTTTGTTTGGTTTTTTTTCCCTTGAATGATAACCCTGGTCAGCAGTTCCTACAAACTTATAACTATGTGGCTTACAATAGAAAGGCTAAAAGGACCAAAAAAAGTCACAGGGACCTGAAGGAAGCTACAGACTCTCTGTGAGGCCACTCTATATGCAGTCTGGTGCAGATGATGAGCATCTTCCAGTGTTATTTTCCAATGGATGAATACAAACAAGCAGCCAGCCTTGGGCACTGCACCTGCCTGTGAGAGTGTGCATCTCAGCCTGGGCTGCTGCTCCCAGCAGGTCCTCACTGGACCCATGGAATGGGGCACCTCAGAGACCTGCTCCCAGCAACGTCTGGGGCCTGCATTAAGGTAGTGGCCACCTCGCCTTGCTAGCCCCCAACCAAGCAAAGGACAGGTCAGGCTTGTTAATGGCAGCATTTTAACACCCTAAGGCTGTGAGCAATGGTAGTGTCCCATGTGGCACTTGCCAGAGCCTGCCTGTAACTTATACCAGGGTTGTGCATATCCTTGATTCTGTCCTGGCAGTAAATGAGAGGTCCAAATCTTTCTGCCCAAATCTTTGCATGTCTAAAAAAAACAGCATGACATCTGTCTTCTTAAAATTATTCTTGATTTGAGATACAGGTTGAACAAGCGTAGCAGAGTCACTCTTGGAAAAGGCAACCTGAAAGGACTTTCCTAGGGAGACACATTCCAAATCTGGTAGTTATGAAGCTGCTACAGCTGTCAATGGGCTTCTAGGAAAAACAACAGGACAGCGAGACTAGGCTGACAGCTGAACTGGTACAGGTGATGGAAAGAGATGCTGCCTCATGGGGACTGTGGTGACCACCAGCCTCCAAGGCCATAAAGATGCAAACTGATGGTAGAGCGAGCTTTGGACAAAGCTGATCTGGGAGCCAAACACGCTGGGCTATCTGCTCGTGAGTGCAACTGGATTTTCCATCTGGAAGGCATGATTGTCTGGCCCAGAAGCCAATATGAAGTACAAATTAGATCTGGCTGCTTGTCAGTCTCCCCCTCAGAAAGGGGTAAGGATGGGTTGGTTATATAATATAAACCATTCTGGGTAACTCAGTGGTCCTGAAACAACAAACAAGCAAAAGGGGGGTGGGGAGGGTGGGGGGAGGGAATTGGTTTGCAGAAGAATTCAAAGCCAAAGGATTCAGGCTGAGGAATTCAGTCCATATGATCCAGCAGAGATGTGTGCTGCTATTCCTGTACGTCTTGAAAGGAAACTGCCACCAGATCCTCTGCTATTTTCTGTTCACAGGGCCCTACTGAGGGGCGTGATATTTCAGCCCCCGCGCTCCGATCGTACAGGGACACGTGTGTGCCCCGCCAGGCACTGGCCCCCGGGCCAGGGGTAGCAGGCAGCTCCATGGCTGCCCATGCACTGCAGAGCCCTGGGCACAGGAACCCTCCGTGGGCAACGTGGCCCACGATGGCTCTGCTTCTGTCTCTTGCACCATGGCCTACGTGGGCAGGAGGGGCCTCTGCAAGGTGGGTAGGGAGCAGTGAGCAGTGGTACCCATGGAGAGGGGCTCTTGCACTTGTCCCCTGCTGATCCCTCCTCCAGTGAAGAACCTTTTTTTTTTTAATTGCATTGATACTGGCATGTTACAGAGAGGAAGAAAACACCAAAAACCAGCCAACTACAAACAAAAAACCACACACACCAAAAAAAACAACAAACAACAACAAAACAGGCCCAACAAAGAAAACCCCCCCACAAAACCAAAACAATATGTTTTAAGCCACCCTTACAGGCTCACATCCTTAAAGGGGAATGGTAAGGGTGTATTTACTACTTCTTAATCTTCTTGTAGTAGGTGTATGTGTTTTAAACCCTGCTGTTTGTAATCAACAACAGGCCTCTCAAATTTGAAGCAGGCATCGGTGCTCCAATATTATTTTTAGTCTCATGCACATAAAGTGGATAGCACTGAGATATTCAGAAGGAGGAGAAAGTTGCAGCGCATCAAGTGGTGGTTTCAGCTGCCTGTGGTAAAAATGGGGGACTTGGCTTCTCCAGATGGCTACTTAGTTTTGGGGACAGAGTGCCCACTTGCCCCCCCTTTCTCATCAGGACCTATCACAACAGGTTGTCTTTTTCTGAACTAGCATGAGTCTGAAGTGACTACACTGACGTCAATTTGGCAAGGGACAGAAGCAGCAAAGCCTGGGTAGGCTAAACAGGGTTTTTTTTTCCGTTGACTTTAATGAGTCTCAAGCAAGAGGAATTGGGCAGTTTACACTCTTCTTTGCATGTGCCCCTTGGGTGCTCAGCCTGATGGGGATGCAGTGACTTGATGGAATATTGCATCCCACGCATAAAATAGCCTTGCCAGGGGGAACCCTGGGATGGAAAAGCATCTTTCCATATCCCTTGCAATACTGCTAAAAGGAGGCGAGCCTCGAGTGGCAATTAAAATCCCACCAAGCTTGCAGAGGCTCCCTAGATGTCTGAAGATAGAGAGATGCCTTTAACAAGGCAGGTTAACCACCCTGTCAGAGGGGTTGACATCAGCTGCTGCAAAAGTGCCAGTGATAGGAGGGAAAACCCCAGTGGCGGGAGCCGTGCTGCTCTCTGAGACCATCAGTCTGCTCTCGGGGATTGACATCTTCCCTGCTCTGCTTTGGCATTGCTCTCCCTCCCACTGGGGTACAGGTATGAGCCGTGGGAAGCTGTGGTGTGGGGGGCAGAGGGCAGGAGCCAGGGCTTTCCCCTATGCAGGGGAAGCAGGGGTGTCACAAAAGGGCATTAGCCCTTGTCTCCCAAATTTCCTCTGTGAGCAGTTTCCAGAGAAATGGAACCAGACCCAGCTCCTCAGCTGCTAACCTCCTGGCTGCTGAGACTGTCTTTTGCATTCTGAGGGCGCAGAGCCTCTCTGTGTGCTGCTGTTGAGGGGTGAACAAGCATTGATAAAAGACCAAGTCTTGAAGTCGGAAGAAGAGTTTACCTAAAGTTGTTTTCAATTTCCTGAGCTTGCTGTATCCATTCGCCTTCATTTCTGGACTCCACAACAATCAGTCTTCTGGGGGAGCCTCACTTCACTATTGTTGTTTCACCCAGTGCAGTTGACACATAAGTCTGAGTTTCCCAATCCTCTCAGATCTGATTCATTAACTTCAAAGTCTGTCCAAAGCTGCTGTGGGTTCCCCGGCTGCTTGCGTGGGGATCCGCGCCTGCCTCACCACCCCAGGTTTTGGTTTCTTGTGCCACAGCTCTGCCTGCCTCTGGGGATGCACGTGGCACCTGGTTTCCTCTGGGCAGGCCCCTCTGGCACCAGGATTTTGGGATTTCCAGCTTGCCCTACAATGTGTTGACCCCACACGTGGTGCCTAGTTGTCCCACGTTGCTGGCAGCTTGGGCACAAGCCTGATCTGCATTGGCCAGAGGTGAAGAGAAAAGGGTTTTCTTAGTGTGTGTAAATAAGTAGTGGAAGATGAATGGGAACCCTGTGCCTGGCAGAGGTGTGAGGAAGGCAGGAGGAGGGTGGTCTTTGGGGTGAGCGCAATAGCCCAGCTGGGCAGCGAGGCTGATGGCATTCGGCAGTAGCTTCTCAGTAAACTATTTAATGGGAAATCTAAATGCAAATCTTTGCTCTGACTTCTCAGTCCCACGCATGCCAATGCACCGTGGCGAGCCCCTTGGTGCATGAGTAACTAACCTGAGCATGCAATGCTTCAGGTTGGCTTTAACACAGAGAAGGATTTTGCTCAGCTAGGGGCCAAGGGGACATGCAGTTGAGAACAGAGGAGTGACTCCCCAGATCCCCAGCCTTGTGCTCGTGAACATTGTTTTCCAGGAATAACTGCACCTCACGCTTGGAGATGGCTCTGCTGGTTTCACGCCTGAGACTCTCACCCTTATTTTCATACTCTTGTGAGGAGGTTTTGAGCCTTCAGTCCAAACACCTCTTTGCTGTGGCGACTGCCTTGCATTGCTCTAGCCATGCTGAGAGCTTGTAGCAGTGGTCTGCACCAGCACTTTTACAGGTTCACCAAAATGACAAGTATTTCCAAACTAGCTCACCTGGCATTAGGGTTATTTCAGCCCTGGGCAAAATTCACCTCCCGGGCTGATGTCTGGATTTTTAGGTCAGCAAGATATGGGGGAACAGTGCTACAAGAGTGGAGGTTTTTTCTTGTCTTACTTGTTACAACGTTGTTCTTATTAATTAGCTTCTCTTTCCTATGCAGGCTATTCAAGAACCAGAAAAGTGAAAAGTCAGCTATTAGAGATGACCATCCAACAGCACCAAATGTGGCCAATTATAAAACAGCAGCTGGCTGAGAAGAAAAAACTACTGCTGAAAAGAAGTAAAACTTCTCCCCACCCTGAACTTGGTCATGAATTGCTTCTGTCGGGGAAAAAAAGCTCCTTCCTCTACGAAGAACGATGCAGAGCCATGTTTGCTCAAAGCCATCCCCCTCACCTTCTGAACAAAAGGTGAGAGCTTAGTTGAGAACAAAAGGGCTGAACTGTGCATCCACCGTTTGCTACCCCCTGCTCTCCTCCGCGGGGGGTGACTGAGGAGGGCACTTGCTCAGCCTTTAAGAAGGGCCGGCCCAAAACTGCAAAACCCAGTTTGCTTCATACTCCCTCCGAACTAATCTCTGCAGGAGCTGCCGGTGGCTGGAATGCAGCTCCGTCCCCTGGTGCAGCCCAGCCCTGCTCACTTGTTCTCACCCAGCTCCAGGGACAGGTTCCCTCCACTGCTGCTACGTGCAGCTGGGCTGGCTTTGATGGGACGGAGGCAATGAGGGGCTCAGGCATTTTAGGGTTATAAAAGTATAAAGCCTCAACTAGATACTCTTAGATTTTCTTCTTCCTTTCTGCTCTTGCTGTTGTTAAGGCTGGGGGTTTACACTGTGCAGCGAGCCCTTTTGTTTTGTATGAGACCAAGTGATTGAAAACAGTCATGATATTGCTATTGCGTGGACAGGGCATTTTTCCCATGTATTTTCATAATCCGTTTCCCAAAGGAGCAAATGTGTCTTTATTCTACAACTCCACAATGGGTTAGGGCAGCTCCCCGGTCAGGAATTGTTCTTCTCCATAGGCTACTTGATACTTCTTATAAACAACTGCCAAATAAGGTAGGTAATACTCAATATTCCTGACCTGACCAGCCAAGTATTTGTAGCTGCATATCAGCAGAGACAGGGCTGGAGATGTCAGAGGTGAGCCTGGGGTTAAAGACAACAGAATACTGGCTGTTGTGGCTTTTGATTTGTTTTTTTATAGTTCTGTTTGTTTGGGTGTTTTTTTGTTTTGCTTTGTTTTTAAAGAAAGTCTGTGTAGGGGTGCAATTGGATTCCCCTTAAAAGAAACTCAGATTTCAGATCTCTGTTGTATCTTAGGCATCACTGACCACTAAGCCAAAGTGTATTTAGTTGAGAATGGAGTTTCACCCATAAGGTTATGGGATCTATTTGTAAGTATGTATGCGTCTGCTTGCTTTTTGTCCCTAATAACATGATGTGATTCTCATTCCATGGCATCATTGAGACTTCAAGTCAGAACAGGACCCTGTGGCCCTTGGTGATTCTTGGGGTAGGAGGTTTCCATTCCTCTTGGAGGAAGGGCTGCTTGGGCAGATGGGACACTATGGTGGTGTCCCACAGGGACCCTAGACCTTGCCCACCCTGCAGGTTCCTGTGGCAGATGCTGCCAAGTTGCCAGGGAGGTGATGTTACCCTGCTGAGAGCCTGGCAGTCTCTGGGAGACAGAGAAACTGAGGATTAGGAAGGTCCATGGTAAGGAAAGGGGGAAAAACCCTCAAACCAAATATCTCTTTGCCTTAAATAGCCTTTTTTTTTTTAATGAGAGTGCTGTGATTGTTACTCATAAGGCTCTGAAAGCAGATGTGAGTTGCTCTGTTCCTTTATTGTTGCTTCTCTCAGACAGGCCCCTTTGAAATGTCCTGCTCTTGTTGCCTTGTCTAGGAGGGATGTGGCTGCACCAGCCTTGGCCTCTCAGTACTCCTTCTGAGCAGCTAAGGGGTGGTCTGCAGGCCCGTACACTTCCACTTGTAAGAGTCCTCCCCCTGCCTCCAAACCCTCCTGTTCTTTTTCTTTTCCTTCCTTCCTTCCTTCCCTCCTCTCATTTGCACTTAGACAACATCTGGAAACAGATGTTGTTCTTGAGTCTAATAAATGCAGCAAAAGGCCTTGAGATAATATATTTACAATAGCTGGAGATGTTGGTTGCTAGTTAATGGCTCGTTTGAGCACACCAAGACCCCCATGTTTCCTGAGGGGGGGGAATCCCACCAAACAGAAAAAAAGAGAAGTGGAGTGTTTGGGTTGTTTTTTTTTTCTCCCCAGTAACTGGTCTGAAAAGGGGAAGGACTCCTCAGGTAGTTTAGAAGGATATTGGTGGGACTGAGCATGTGGCCATCTCCATCCAGTTGATTTCAACTTCCAGTTAATTACAGCAAGGGCATGAGCTTTTTTTTTCTTCTTTGAAAGGCTCTGCTCAAAGTGAAGTGAGGAAGGCCAGCTGCTATTGTCCACCCCTTTCTCAGTGAAGACCTCCTCTAGGTACCTTGCTGGCTTCTACCATGCACATAGAAGCAAGAGTATCATGCATACCTGGCTCTTCTGGCCTATTGTGTAGAATGGTACTTCCCTGTGGTCAAAAAGGATTTCTGCACTCTTGCAATGAGACCACACTATGCCCTGTGAGGAATCCCCACCCATCATGCCTCTTTGTGAGTGCTGTGTGTCTGCTGCAGACCGGCACTGGGCAGCCTCTCTGCAAGGCACTTTGCCTGTGTACAAATGCCCCTGAGGAGAGTTAAGTGCTGGTGCCAGCTCCAGCCTGGCAGACCTGGAGGTGTGCATGCTGGTATATAATGTCCAGTGAGTCAGTTGACCCAGTGCCATGTGCTAGATGTGAAGTGCTTGCTTTCTTTGTACAGAGGGTTTTTCCTGCGTTGGGAGGTATATATTGCTTTGTGTGTGCTCTAGCTTACATTGCATGTTTGCTCTGAGGTTCATAACCACCCCAGAGGACCTGTTAGCAGCAGTGGAAGTCTGGAACAATTCCCTTGTAATAAATGGCAACAATCTCTTTGAGGAGAGGTATAGCCTCAAGCTCGGCTCGGTGTCACTGGCCGGTGGAATCATTGTCTGACTGCAACTGAGCATCTGCTTCTACTCAACCACTCCCCAGAGTCTTGAACTTGCAGGAGCACTGGGTTCAGGCACCCTTCTCCTCTGAGGTTGCCAAGACACCTGGAGGTTGGGTTGTGCTCTACTCAAGGCATGACTGTCTCTGGAGGCAGCTTGTTTGACAAGCACTGCTGCAGCTCTGAGGTGCACAGTTGGCTCAGGTTCATCACGGAATTACTCCATTTGTACTGGTGTGGAATGACAGGGCTCCCTAATGTCTCTTGTCTAGAAAAGTCAATCTCCTGCACATCTGCAGCTAAGGCTTCTGCATGAAACCCAGCTGAGAGCAGCTCCACAGCCTGCAGCAGCATTGACATATCCTTTAAATGGGCTGATAGCTGGAGAGGGGCTGGCAGGGAGGCAGGAAAAGACACTTAGAAAGTCATTCAAGTGATGTTCTTGTCCAGACAGTAGGATCTGGATCACAAATCAGAGTGAAGGAGCAGAGGGTTTTCCCCACACAGTGTGGGGAAAATAAATGTAGACACCCATCAGGTTTCAGTTTTCAGCATAGAGGGTGCATTTTTCATTATTTTAAGTGCTTGGGCTGGTACAAAGTAGAAAGAGAGACAACGTTTGGTTAAACTATGTAAAACACAGGCAAGTAGCTGCAGTCACCAGTAGTTCAACCCTGGCCTTCAAGAAGTATACTTCAGAGCTCTCTAGAATGTCCAGCATCCCAGTTGCCAACTACTATTTCCCTGTGTAGGTCTGCTTTCCAAACACTCTTATCATCAGCCTCAAAGCATCTCCCCTTCCTTTCTCACTGTCCACTTATTTGTTGTGATGGCAGATGGAAACTTGAGTAACTCCACGGACCGCAGTTTCTTTCTGGAAGAGCTACAGCCTCAAAGACTCCTTTTCCTTGGGCAAAGAAATAGGCTGCTGATGAGGGCAGAGCTGAGAAGTGACTGGGCAGGGGTAGGAGACCAGTGTGGCTGTGTCTCCCAAACAAATAGATACCCTGTATGTGCCTGGTCTGAAGGTTACACAGCTCTTGCTCTGCTCATATGAGAAACTGTTGACAGTCTGCAGCCTAAAGAGGTGTTTTCCAATGCATGCTGGAGCAGCAGTGTGAGTTTAAGTAGTGAGAAGGCAAGAAATCTGCTAAAAGAAATAAAGAAAGGATTTCCTGAGTCGCAGACGCTGAAACCCTGTTTCGGGAACCAAGAGGCTGTGAAAGGCATGAGGCTGTTCAGAGAATCAGGGCTGTGTGCTACTGGGCCCTCCAAGGGTTTGGTCGAGAAGAACCAGCTTGTGCTTCCTGGAACCTGCTCCCAGAAGGTCTGTTTCTTCCAGCCCCTTGAAACGGAGGCTGGGCAAGAGATGAATGTGAGTTTTCTCTGCCAGTAATTTCCAGCACAGACTGCACGCAAAATCTTCATTTAAAACATGTAAGTGACAGCAAAAGAGCCACGAGGGAGCCAGATTTTAAGAGACCAATTTGCTGCTTCGGTTTTAATGACTGTGCACCGCAGTGGGCTCCGTGCTGCTTCGCCGCTGTGTGCGCTCCAGCATGCGCTCCAAGGGTGGGCAGGTGGACAGGAGGGGCTCAGCAGAGCCTACATGTCACCCTGGAGGGTAAAACATCGTATGTGATGCTCGGAAAAATCGGGAGAGGTGGGCCTCTCCCTCGCTCCTGAAGAACAGAAAGAGGCTTTGTTTCCCATATGCGTGGCTCAGAGCTGCCCTACGGCACGGACTGGGGAGACCGTTCCCGGCCAAGGGGGTTCTGCCTGTCGTCCCGTGCCGCTGGGAGAGGAGGAGCTGGCAGAGAGCTCTGCTTCACTAGAGGGCCTCAGCGGATTCATTCCTCTGCATGCACTCGGTGCCCCCCAGGTTCAACAGGTTGTATGCCCAAATCTAGCCCAAGTCCCTTTGCAGTGCAGCTTGCCTGCCCTGGGGTGTCACTCCCTCTCACCCTTTGCTTGTTGGTTTGGTTTGGTTTTTTTTTTGCAGAGAGCCCTCAGCTGCCAGCTCTCGGTTCTACCTGTTTCCCTCTGATTCTCACCTTGCCTGGCTGCTCTCTTCAAAATACCAGGTAGAAAAAGACCTCCCTGCTGGTGCTTCAGGGCTGCCCTGGGGTCTAACGCGGGGGATGCGACAGCCCATTTGCAGAGTCCCGTCAAGCGCCCTTCGGCTGCGAGGAGGAAAGACAGACGCAGGCTGCTGCGAGCCCAGCCTCAGCTTTCCAATCCCTTTCCTGCCGCTATAAATAACCTCGGGAAGAGTCACTTCAAAGGGAGGGCTTGCGGCAGAGAGGTGCTTTGGGGACCGAGAGGGACGGGGACGTCCCGCTGCCCGATCCCACCCTGGCGCTTTGCATAAATAAATCAATCATGCGGCGAGGGAGAGGTGGAGAGGGAGGGCGAACAGAGGAGGTTACTTTGGGAAGCTGCGCAGCGAGCTCATCCCAGCCCCGCGGTTCGGTAGGAGTGTGTCATGTTACAGGGGAGCCGCGATCAGAGCACAGCCTCGCCGGAGCAGCTGAGAATTACCTCTCTCTGATGGGGACTTTTATCTGCGAGCTCCCGGCCAGTCTGCAAAGGAACTAAAACTGGCAGCTTAGAACAAAATCCTACCAACGAACCAAAAGACTGAAACGCAGGAGGAGAAAAAAAAAAAAAGGAAAAAAAGAGAACAATCCCGATCAGACCCCCCCCCATTCTTTTTGCAGTTGGATCCTTTTTTTCTGCACCCATTTTATCTGTGGTTTGTTTTTATTTTTTTACGAACCTCCCCATCCACTTTTGTTATTAGCGCTGTCATTTCTTAGCACTGAGATCCCTGTGGACGCTCTTTTTCTATGCCTTCTGGATAGTGCTTTTTGGAGAAGGAGCGAGGCTTTATTTATTCTATTTATTTATTTATTGTTTCTCAGGCCAGGGAGGGAATGTTGGAGGAGAAGAGCTGGAAAGGCGTCGGCGAAGCGGCTTTTGCCAGGGGGTGCGTGGCTCCCCCCAGGAGCGGCGATGGGGAGCGATGCTGCCGGCTGCCTCTGCTGCTGGGCTCGGGGCTGCCCGGCGTCTCCCTGCTCTCGCTGGTGCTCAGCCTCCTGCTGTACTTTCGGACCTCCGATCTGCAGTCCCGCGTGTCCCACTTGGAAGCGGACAGACCCACGCAGCTCCCTGCCTGGCTCTCAGCAGACCAAATGGAGACGGCTATTTTGGGAAGAGTTGACCAACTGCTTGACGAGGTCAGTGTCCTTTCTTTCTGCTTGTACTGTAGATTTGAGGCACGTGCACAGTCGCATTATCTGTTTGGGGTTTTTTTCCCCCCTCCCATAAAAACTTATTTCTGCACAAATAATGCTGCTAGGTTGAATTTCCAGTAGCTTCAGGTCCCTCCCACCTCTCAAACCCACCCGGTGCTGGCTTCCCTATGCCCCAATCCATGCTGTGGCTGAGCTCTGGCACGTTGCGAAGGGGGAAACATCATCTCTGGTCCTGGCAGGGAAGGTAGAGGCTCCAGCTCTCTCCTTTGGGTGACTGGTGACACTTCCTGCTGAAAGACTGAGAGTTTGAGGTTAAACCTGGGAACTCAGTGTGGGTTTGAGTCCCAGGACAGAGACAGTCAAGGCACACTGGAGCTGTTGTGGCTGCAGGAGGAGGTAACTGCGAACACGCCGATGTCGTGACGAGCTGGCATTGCTGCTGTGCTAGCCCCGTCCATTTCCACAGTTCCTGGGTTAGGAAAATTAGACAAACAAGCGCTGCCAGGGTAGTTTCTGGTAGTGCCAGAGAATCAGTGCAGAGCATATGGCTGCGCTATGCCTGCTTCAGCCCCATCCAAACTCTACCAGAGCCAGCAGACTTTTCCTTTGAGGGTAGGGAGAGCTGCTGCTGAAGAAGCCTGAGCTTCAGCTGGCCAATAAAGAGAGCCCAAAAGTTTAGATTTTCCTTGCTGACACCTCTTTACTTTGCTGTGCTTATCCTGCTGGGCGGTGCCCAGGCTTCTCTGCCCTGGGTGGGATGAGTATCCTGCAGTATTCCTCCCCTCTTTGGGGCTTTGAAGTGGTTTTGACATACGTCAGGGAGCAGATGGTGGCTCATGTCTCTGAACTCTCTAGACAGGTCCACACTGACCTGTTCCCACAGCTGTGGAGGTTGCTTGAGGCAGAGATTCAGAGCTAAGGCTGTTTTCCACACCCATCTCATTTTCTCTGTTTACTCCAACCTTGCCTTGAGACAGGCTGCAGAGATCCCCGGGGCTAGTCCGAAAACAGTGTCCAAAAAAATCTTGGGTGCTACTCTCATCAAATGAGGCTGAGAATGGAACAATCAGAGAGATGGTTATTGGAACCAGCCTTGAGGCAGTGCTCCCTGACTCTTGGGGGCAACACGGGGCCCCTCTCAATGCTTTCTAGAAGCAGCAGAGATCTGTGGTGAGAAGTTTAAACCTACAGCTGACGGGCTCAGCTACTGTTAAGGGGTCTTGTGGGAGCAGTCCCTGGATCAGCTGGGGTTTGCAGTCAAAAGCTGTGAACATCGAGTTAGAAAACACTGTAGGAGCTGAGGGATGTGGTATGAAATGGACTCTTTGGATAAGGAATAAGGGGGAGACAGGGCCCTTGGGGGGAAAAGTCTGCAGAAAAAAAGCTTTTCTGGGAGGCAAGCATTGCAAGAGACCCTGTAGTTGTACCCTTGTGCAGGGACTGTTTCCCCACTGCCAGGCAGGGTTGATTGTGCAGTGGTCCTCTCCTTGCTGCTGGCACGGGTCCCCAGGGAAGTCACAGTTTATCTCTACCAAGTCATTTGAGACGTGCCACAGGACGCCTCCCGGGAGCAGTGCCCGGGGCCGGATGGCCCCCTGTGTCCTGCTGGCTCTACTGCCTGCAGCACCTTCCTGCTTTTTTATAGCCCGGCTTACAGAGGAACTGGGGCTCTCTTGGTGCCCGGCAGCATCCCTGCTTTCTGACCAGCCCCTCCTGATCTGCTTGGGGTGCCCCAGCTCCCCTCGCAGACAGTGCAGGGAGAAGCTGTGGGATGGGAACCGCAGCTTGAGTGGCCAGTGCTTGCTCCCGAGTACCACTGGGGCTACCAGCTCCCCACTGCATCACAGCTCTGAGAACAGCTTGGAGAAAGGTGCTGGGGCCCGTGGAGGAACAGGGATACCTCCTTCAGGTGTCCTGTCGCTCTGTAGCTGGGAATGTCGCTGCCCTTGGAGGGAGGAGGGATGTGCCCCCAGAGAGGAGACCTTCCCTGACTCTACTACCTGCTTCAGCTAAGCTCCAAACTTGGCTGCTTCAGACCTCCACAACTCAGCCAGAGGCACTGGCATGGGCCAAGCAGCTCAAGGTGCAGGGTGGGGGTCTGCTGATGAACAGATGGTGGGGTGGCATATGGGGCTTTTGCTTAGGAAAGAAAAATCCTCCTGGTCCTCTTTTTCATTAGGTCTGAAGTGGGGCTAAGTTGGATAGATCTTCCTGACTGTCTGGGGAAGTGTCACCTCTTCAGAGGTCACCATTCACCGCTTTTTATGAAGGATAGAGAAAAACAGGAAGGATACAGGGAGCAGGGAAAGGATAGGAGAATAAAAATGAGGAAAGCAAGAGACAGTGCTGAGCATGACTGTGGGGAGAGGGGCTGCAGCCAGGCTTGCCATGATGGACATGAAAGCAGGATATTAATTTCCCCCTCCTCAGACCCTCACTGCTTCACAGTTTCCTTGTATTTTGACCTTAATGGGTTTCACAGCTGCCAGCTCAGCGTTATCCACCACAACATAAAATAGCAAAGCTTTAAAGAAACTCAGGCTTTGGAAAGAGCTGGTCTGAGACGGGCAGGGGTTTAGGAGGTGGAAGGAGCACAGGATGACATTTCTAGCTATGGTGGATGTGAAGATCAGCTGGAGGAATGTGAGGGAGCAAGGTTTGTAAGAGCTGGTAGGGGAAGAGCCTTAAGGTTGTGCTCAAAACCCATAGTGTTCTGTTCTCTGAGCTGAAGCATGTGGTGCCCTCCAGACTGTGTCACATTTGTGTTCCAGGTGTGCCCCAGAGGTTCCCAGGAGTCTGCAAGCAGCTGTGGGGACACCATACAGATTGCACTGAAAAGTTCAAAATGCCAAAGTGCCATTAGGTGCCCAGAATCCAGACAAGCAAAAAAAAAAACATTAAAAAAGAGCCAACTGTCAGGGAGAGGAGCTGAGTTGGTTTGTTTAAAATGTTAATTTAAAGGCAGCTGGTGGGGATGTTTTCTTAGTCTTGGAGTCTCGTCCTGGACCCACCGTGGCTGGATGTGACAATGTTTCCATCTCAGTTCAGTGTCAGCAAGGAGAAGCTGAGAGATGTGTTCCCAGTACAAGCTTGACCAGTGCATCTTCACTTGCTACTGCGTAAACCTCTGCCTGGTGTCAGTGATATTAGAAGGGAATTTTCTAATATAGATATTAGAATATCTATCTATTAGAAGGGTCATTGCTGCAGGTAAGACTGCACTGGGGAAGGGATCTGTGGCAAAAAAAGGACAATGCAAAGCTCTTTTGGGGGCATTTTTGAGGCTGGTGTGACCAGGGGAATGATCTGCTCAGTCAGGTGGCTGAGCTAAATGATTAAGTGAAGAGTTTGAGGAGTATCAGGGAATGTGAGAGAGAGATTGACAGGGGGTGGACCCACTCCCTGATTGAAAGGAAACAGGTTGAGACCCCACATGAACCAGAGGATCCCCTCCCCTTTTGTCACCAGGCAGGAGGAGGGGACCTCATAGAATGGGAGAATGGACACAGGTTCCTGCTCAGGGAAGCAGGCAAAGCCCCTCCTGACCTCCCCCACCTCCCCAGTTACCCTTGCAGAACAGGTCTGAGGCCCTGCAGAAGGAACTGGCTGAAGGAGAGGAGGATGGTTCACACGGGTCAGAAATGCCAGAAAGACCATGACATCAGAGACCTGGCATCACAATTGGCTCCAAAAGGAAATGGGTCATGATGGATCACTGCTGTGGGTGACTCTCAGCTGAGAGGGGCTGAGCATGTGCCATCCTCACCCACTTCACAGGGCAGTCTACTGCCTCCCTGGGGCACAGGTTAGGGATGTGTTTGACAAACCTCCTGCCCTAGGAAAACCCTCTGATTATTACCCCCTTTTAGTAATTCAGATGGGTAGTGATGAAGTGGGTAGAAGGAGCCCTAAATGAATTTAAAAATATTTTTGAGCCTTGGGAGAGCTGCTGAAAGGATCAGTAACACAAGTTGTGTTCTCCTCTATGCCTTCGGTGGCAACTGTGAATGAGGAAACCAACAGGAAAAGGCAACAACAGGTCAACTCATGGCTCTGGGACTGGTGTTACCAGCAGGACTTTGGGTTTCTTGACCATGGGCTGCTGTATGAGACACCTGAACTGCTGGTGGCAGGAGGGATGCACCTGTCTCAGAGGGGGAAAAAAGATTTTGTGGCAGGAGTTAGCAGTGCTTACTGATGGGGTTTAAAGTAGATATGAAAGGGGAAGGGGAGTTAACTGGGCCTGTTGGGAATAAGCCCAAGAGAAGCATGCCAGGGCTTGAAGGATAGTGGACTAGTGAGGACTCTTGCTCTGCCATTTCTCACGAGAGGAGAGATGTTTAGAAGTCATGGAAGCACCTGAGAAGGGTCTGATAGGAAATGGGGGCCCACACTCCCAAGAGGAACCATTAGCTCATCTGAAGTGCATCTATTCCAGTGCATGCAGGATGAGCAACAAACAGGGGAGTTTGAAGCCATGATGCAGCAGGAAAGCTGTGACTTAGTGCTGGTTACAGGAGTGTGGTGGGATGCCTCACATGACTGGAGTGCCACACTTGATGGCTACCAGCTCTTTAGCAGGGACAGACAGGGAAGAAGAGGCAGTGGAGTGGACCCGTATGTTAGAGAATGTTAGGAGAGCTCAGAAATCAAGTGATGATGGGATTGAGAGTGTTTGGATTGGGTTAAGGGTCAATAAAGCTCATATCACTGTGGGAGTCTGCTGTAGACCTCCCAGCCACAGCAGTGAGGTGGAAGAAACTTTCTATAAGCAGTTGGGAGACATCTCACAGTCACTTGCCATTGCTCTTGTGGGGGACTTTAACTTCCCAGGTATCTGCTGGGAATACAACATAGCAGGGGGAGAAAACTTCCTCACACAGCTGGTGAGCCCACCAGAGAAGGTGCCTTTCTGGACCTGCTGCTTGTGAACAGGGAAGAACTGGTCTCTTCTCACAGGTCATTAGTGATAAAACAAGAAGGAATGGATTCCAGCTGAGCCAGGGGAGGGTCAGACTGGGTATTAGGGAGAATTTTTTCACTGAAATAGTAGCCAGAGCCTGGCACAGGCTGCCCAGGAAGGGGGTTGAGTCCCCATCTCTGGAAGTGTTTAAGGGTCATTTGGATGTGTTTTTGAGGGATATGGTTTACTTTGTAAAGTAGGGCTAATGGTTGGACTGGATGATCCCAAGGGTCTTTTCCAAACTGAATGATGCTATGATTCTACTAGACACAAACTAAGTTTTCCCACAAAAATGCCTGTGCAGAATGGGCCAGAAACAAGTGGTTCAGGGAGAACTTTAGCTCCACATAGTAATTCCTCTGCATTTATGGGACATCATAAAATCATACAAAGAGCATAAATAAGCTCACTACAAGTATTTTCAGGAGAGGCAAAGCTTTCCAAAGACAAACACAAGGTCCTTTCCCATGCTGGGTACCATTTGATACTATTTTATTTGCCAAAAGCTCATCAGGGTGGAGAGTAGAGGGATTCAGTGCTGCTGCTGGGAAAAAGCCCCAGAATTTTTGTGCTTGTAGAGATAAAAGTGTGTGTGACACAACAGCAGTTACCTGTAAAGCTTGTGGGGAAGGTCTGCTGCCCTTCTGCACCATGAGGGGTACGCTCAGCCTCTTAGGGGCTCATGTTGAAGGGTTTGTTGTGCTTTTAGTACTGCTGCAGGGGTTCTGGGGATGTAAAGAGGGAACACGGATCCTCGATGTTTTCCCAATAGCCTCATTTTCCTGGGACTGTTTCCTTACCTGCAAAGAAGGGACACCTCAAAATTCCCCATACCTCCCGACTTAAAACCTTTTTTTTTT
>VYZU01012133.1:40026-52366 GCA_013401355.1 Ceyx cyanopectus
TGTTGGCCTGGATTTCGGCCCGGAAGCCTCAATGGCAGCAAAGGCTGCACTCAGCTATTCATCAACCCCAGACCCTACACCATGCCGGGGCCAAGTGTGGATGGGGAGCTCAGCACAAGGTTTTGATTTGAGGTCATTGCATGCTAAGGTGAGATTTGAGGAGCTTTTCTGGGGCTGAGAAGATGCTTGTAGGACCATGGTTCTGATTTCTAGGAGTGAGTCTCCCCTCATGAGTTTTGCTCAGATGAAGGAAAAGTTTATTTTCCACATAGAATCTGCGTGTGACTGAGAGTTCAAGAGAGCTACCTGAGGTTGGAAGATACTCTGTGAGCCAACTGACCTCCCTTGATTTCTGCCACTTAATAAAATACTGTGGGGGGAAAAGCATTGTGTTTGAGGTTGACAGTGAAAACCTAAGCTTTCCTGGTCTAATCCAGACCCTGTCTGCCTCAACAGTCTCAAACAGCCAGGGATTACCACCAAGCCCCCTCCCACAGGCTTCCTGGAGAAGGTGGGAGCTTGTGTATTTTACATACTGTGACTCTTTTTATTAGATCTTTCCCATCTTTAGCTCTTCAGCTCCTATTTTCACTGTCCCCATGTGGCTGGTTTTTATTCTGTTGACTCTTTGCTTCATTCTTCAATATCCATTAAAAAAAAAAAAAGGCAAAAGAGAAAAAGAAAGAAAGTAAAAAAAAGCTGGCTCCTTTTCTCCTGCCCCCGCAATTGTTGTTTTGGTCCAGTTTCTCCTTGGGCAGGGTGGGAGCCTGCAGTGCTGGAGGTGGAGAGAAGCCCAATGGCTTTTCCATCTCTCCCTGTGGCAGAGGAGGGAGCTGGGCTGTGGAAGAGGCAGCTCTGACCCAGTGAGCTCCCAGGTCTGATGATCAGAAGGAGGTTGTACGTCCCTGTCACAAGCAAGCAAATGTGCCTTCTGCTGGGACAGGGGTTGGTGTGGGGCATCTGCAAGGATTTTGCCCCAGCCAGGACCTGAGGTCCTCTCTGGAATATCGAGGCTTTGCAAGAGAACTTCTCCTTGTACAAAACATACCCATGTCCCATGCCTGTCCTGTCCCAGGGTGCAGGGAAAGGCACCTGGCCACTCTCTTCAGCCCTGATTGACCTTACAGGAGTAACTCAGAAACTTTGCTGCTGTTTCCATCTTCCCAAGAGAGTGAAGGTGCAATGGTGGTCCCAGCTGCACCCAGAGGCTGTGGGCCACATGGTGTGCACAGTCAGTCCAGGTGTCCTGCACCCCCTTCAGGGTACATCCTGAGCTGGTTGGACCTCTGGCACAGCAGCAGCTGCTGGAAGAGGCCAGGAAGAAACAGTGCAGGGCTACAGTGGGGCTTTGGCTCCCACCCAGGATGTGTCACCCAGAGCTAGGAGGCCCAGCTGGTGGGAGGTGAAAGGATTTCTCACGTCCTGAGCCCTGACTGGCCCCGCAGAGGGAGGAAGGAATTGTTGGGAAGGGCAGGACCCGGGCTGTCAGACCAGAGAGTAGTGGGAATGGCTGCAGCAGGGGCAGACGCCTTGGCAGTGCAGGCTGCTGAGCCCCAGCCCTGCAGCACCCAGGCAGGATATTGGATGCATTCATTTCTCCCTTGGGTTTCTTATCTCCTCCCCAAACACCTCTGGGCAGCTGAGAGAAAGAGGGGCTCAATGTCCCAGTCCCACCTGCCCCTGGTCAGAGTGCTCTGCCTCTCACCAGGTTGTTTCCATGTTTTTTCTGTTTTCTTGCTGTCATTTTTATCACCATTGTTTTTCAGCTTGCTGGGTCTGCTTGGGCTCCTGTAATATTAAAAGCATTGGTGAGCCCCAAGAGCTAGAGAAGGTGTTTGGGATCCCTGGTGCGGGGTGAGCACGTAGAAAGGCTGCTCACTCTATTTAAATGCCAGCAGCCACAAGCTCTGTCATTGACCCTGGCTCAGAGCCAAGAGGGATGTGAGGTGGGAGTGTGTGGTGAAGCACCCATACCTGTGACCTTCCTGCCAGGAGGTGCACTGATCTAGTTGAAATGCCACAGTCTGTGTTTGGCCCCTTTTCAGGACAATAAATCAGCATGTTTTTCTATGCTGGCTATGCAAAGAAAAGGTGCTTTCTGATTTAAAAGTGCCTAAAATGCAGCACTTTGACCACCTCTAACCAAAAATATCAGGGGATAAAGGACATCTGCCTTATGCAGCTGCTCCTTGCCAAAAGAATTGCCCTTCTCTCTTGGATGTGCTGGCAAAGCACTTGTGTCTGGGCTGGCTGGATCACTGAGCTGCAGAGGGAGCAGTGCCTGGGCTGCTGCACAGGGGCAGCCGGAGCAGCCGTTGCCCTGTCAGAAGATGTAGTTGGCTCACATGGCAGCCCCACAGCACAGCCCTCCTGGAAGAGAAATTGCAGCAGAATTATTGCTTAAATACTCCCCCCTAAGAAATCTCTCTGGGAATTCTATTATGCCCCACAATTTAAATATGTTCCCAACCCCCTCCACATTTTTTTTGGCCCTCCAGAGTATACACACAGTTCAACCTCGAAGGTTGCTCGTGCATCCTGGTCTGCTGACTCTATTTTGGGTTGGGGTTTGTTTGGTTTAGACATACTGTTGTTTTGTTTGTTTTGAAGATGTAAGCCACACCATGAATTCCATGAATTCTGTGAGCAGTTATGAATAGATGGGGATGAACAATTTGGGAAAAAAACCAAACAGTTTATTTAGTCGCTCAACTCTCTTTCTCTGACCATGTAGGCAGCTCTTATCCAGCTGCCCAGAGCAGCTCAGGGAGTCGCCCCCTCCTCGTTTCTTGTCACCTGGGGGCACCACAGCTGTGGCTGAGGGAGCAAGGGTGCTCCTTGTGCTCCTAAGCATTTGGGATTTACACTGACTATTATAAAAGAGTATTTAATTGATTTGAATGAACCTGCTGTTGTTGCCATGATACAGACCAGGAGGACTGCTGTAAGCCATTGATAGACCTGCGAATTCTGCCTGGGCTGAAAAATGTGCTTGTGCACATCCCTATGGTGCTACTATTCCCAGAGGTTTAGGAAGGGATAAACCTTTGCCTTTCCCGTTTCGGACAAAGTATGGTTAGAACCAGTCACTGCCTTAAAATGGAAGGTGCTGAGGCATGATAATGGGCACAGGTGCTCTGCACAAGGCTGACCTGTTTATTTACACCCCTCTGCTTGTTTGTGTAATTCCCTCTCGCCTTGTTCAGACCTGTCCCCTGGACAACCCAGAACTCTGCTTTTTATGTGCTTTATTATTTTAACTTTAATGCTTTAAGCTTTTATTTATTTATTTAAAAACTGTCTGGAGGGTGGAAGGAAATTCCCCTGGACACACAGAATTGCTGTAAGTCTCTTTCTCTGGAGGCTGAGCTTTCCCTAGAGGTGCAAACTGTTGAACATTTGTGTCCAGGTGTGCACGTGTCCTGGTGGCACCAAGCGTTAGCTTCAGTGCTGATTGTGTATTGTATTCCAGCCTCAGATGAGCTTTGGCTGTTCAGTATGGCCATCGTCCATCCAAAACCAGGGCTAAACCAATCTCTTCCTCAGACAAGAGTATGATGCAGAGAAAGATGTTGATGATTAAATGCACAGGAAAGACAGATTTTGGAGGGAGGAGTGGATGTGCAGTGCCATGTGGGAGCAGATACTTGCCAGGGTGGGCTGCAGCCCAAAGCACAGATTGGTGCAGGAGGAAAGCGCTGTGGCTGTGCTGATCCATACCAGGTAATGGTCCTGCTGTGACCTTTGCTGTCCTGGCTGGACCACGTCCAAACGACAGGTCCAGTAACAAATGGCACCCCGCATGCAGACCAGGGCACAGTGGGTTGCCTTGGGGGGCACCCAGGGATGCATGTCGAGGGCTGCAGTTAGGGAGCTTCTGCATAGCTGATGTGCCTGCGTACAGATGTTCCTAGCAGCGTTTACACCATCGCGTGCCTGTGCTTACAACGTATATACGGTACATATGGGCATAAATCAGCGCCTTGACAAAGCAAGGCAAAACCATCCCAGCTGGCTGGGGAGACGCAGAGAGCGCGCTGCGCTGCTACTGTATGGCGATGGCTTTGCCTCAGCGCGCGTGCTACCAGGACGGAGAATCTCCCTGGGCCCAGGCTGCGTGCACATGGCCGGGCTGGTTTGCGTCAGCCGTTGACGCACGTCCGGGCCTCGCGACGCGGGTCTCGCGTGTGCTGTCCGTCCCGGCAGCTCTGCGGTGGCTGGAGGAATGAGGGCGAGTCACACCGGCCTCCAGACTCGACAGCAGGGCGCGGCGCCCAGCGCCAGCCGGGCCTTGCGCAAAGCATGGGCGCCCGCCAGCCGGCCCAGAGCACCGAAAATACCCAGGGTGGGCCGAGGGGGATGGCGCGGGCACCAAGCGGCTGGCTCCCGTGCTGTTTGCCAGGGGACTAATGTTAGCTGCCGCTGAGCGCTCGAGGGCAACGAGGAGGTAAAATGCAGGCTGCTGTGCCCAGCCAGTGGCAGGGATGGGGCTCCATTTGGCATCGCTGGGGTGAGCAGAGAGTGGGGCTTTGCTGCAGGGGAGGCCCGGGAGGAGCCCACTTCTCTGGGGTGTCGGGTTTTGGGGTGGTGATACCCAACTTGCTCTTGGCCTTTCTGGGCATCTGCCTGTGCCGTCACCCTGTGGGCATCGTGGGCCAGGCTGATCTGCCGGTGCCCAAAGGGTGTCCCAGGGCGCGGATCAACAGGAAGAGCCGAGGGATGGTTTCCTCCCCCTGGATCGACTTTCAGCACCCGTGCCAGGCTGGGGCCACAGGTAGGGCTGATGGGATGGGGGAGAGGCAGAGGTTTAAAAAGGAGAGGTTGCATCATGTGAGGCTGGGCAGCTTCAGGAGGCAGAAACCTCATCTGTTAAACACATACCACCCACCCCCCTCTCTTCCCCCCCACTGCCGGGGAACATTCAATCCTCTCTTTGATGGACATCCAAGAAAATACTTCTTCCACATCCTAAACTTGTTAGCACCAGTTAATCATCTTAACCTTCTTCCCCTCCGAAAACACACTCCGATGAGTTTCCCATTGCTGGCAGCTGTTAAAGACGCAGCGACGCTTTCAGCGCCGGCCTTTGCAGGCGAGCGTACGGCCATTGGTTATTAAACACCCAGATGCCTCCCAGGTGGGAGAGCACTACTCCACATCTCCTGCTTGAAATTGCTCCAGAACCACTGTCCAGTGAGTCACTTGGAAGTGGATGCACAGAGCTCTCCCCTTCAAGGAGCTGGACCAGGTCTCTGCCCCTATGCATGCCTCCTTTTTGACAGTCATAAGCATTGTGAACTGTAAGCCCTGGAAAATATTTGCCTGTATTGGAATGATGCTCCAGTGCATCCCAGATTAATGTGTCAAAATGCCAGTGGCCTGAGGATTGGAGGGTTGTGCTCACGTGTGGGGTCTGTGCCAGACAGCCAGTGAGGGGGCTGTGACGTGGCACTGCTCACTAGGCACCCCCTCTTCATTTCATCTGGTTGCTTCCTCTGCTAGCTGGAAATCTCCTTGTTGCCTGGTGCATGCCTCTGATGTGTCTCCCCTCAAATAAGGTTGTGTTTCAGATAGGGGAAAGGTCCCTCCTTGACGTATCCATGTGCTCTGCAGCGCCTGTAGCTCTGATGTGCTCTTTGGTGCTCTCCACCTCTTGCACGTATGGGTTTGGGAGGCAGACAGCTCCTTGGACTAATCCACCCCCTCGCTCCCCAGACCAGGGCCGAGGTCATTCCTGCTCCACTCACTCATCCTGTTCCAACCTGGCTGCTGAGGCTCAGTGTCTGTTTCTTCCTTGTGCAGTGTCTTGGGTGATCAGCATTGCAGTGGACTGTGAGAGCAGGAGGTAATTAAATCAGCATATTCCCCAGGGGGTGGCTGATTAACAGCACATTTTCCCCATGCTGGGGGGCTGAGACACACACGGGCAGTATCAATCCATGGCTTGCCTCACTCCTCTCCCTTAGGATGTCTGGGTTTTCATTTTTCCTTTGCTTTTTTTATCTTGCTTTCAAAGAGAAGATGAAGATTGTATCAACTGAAATGGAATCTGAACTGACAGAGCTTTGTGAGAGGGACTTGTTTATTATGATTTGGTGTTGCTCCGGGCAGCGTGCGCGCTATGCTGGGGACCACCCAGTGATCCCAGCCACTCCAGGCTCCTCCTGTGCAGCTCAGCCAGCAGCAGGTAGAGGACCGTGGGGCTGTGGGCCATCCTCTGCCTTTGGGAGGGGGTCTTCCTGAGGTCAAACTCCAAAGTGGGATCTGGCACTGGGTGGGCACAGCCAGATCCCAGTGGCTGCTCATTGCTTCTCCTCCTCCTCTATCCTAAGCCACAGTCATTCAAGGGAGATGTTGCTGGAGGTGGTGGCAGCTGCTGGGAGTTTTGTGTTGGCCTCATCCCTAATGGAGCTGAAGCACACAATAGGCTGGGAATTTTTAAAAATCTGATTTATTTAGTTTTTATATGTTAGCTCCTTATTCGAGGGATTTTGGCAACAAAGAGGGAGTAGTCGTGTCTCCCAAAGCAGCAGTCATTGCTTACAGATTAACTCCCCCTGTCTGTATGAAAATGCCACGCAGATGAAAGAGGTGTTGAAATTCCCAAAGCACTCCACAGAGCTCATGGGTCTGTGGCACAGCCCTGACCAGAGTGAGGGAGCTGTGCTTCAGCCCTCTGCTCACCACCCAGACCCGTCTGAAACCCAGAGAGAAGCTGTGGGAGGCTGTTTGCATCCCCTGTGCAATGTGGTTTATCGTGGGCTTAGAAACAGAAGGAAAGGAGAGAAGTAAAGAAGTGTGTTTATTTGAAACCTCGTCTTTCTTAGTTCACCCCCAGTTCATTTGCGTGATGCTCTCTTGCTTATGACCTGGTTGTTTATAGCAAATGTGTTTGTTTTTATCCTGGGGAAGCAGGAGGAATGGGGGTTAGCCAGTGCGGTTGCAAATATTTCTATCCCTGAATTTCAAAACCATCCTGGAGAGATCCCTATGCTCTGCTATTGCACTAACCTGACTAATGGGCAGAGGTTCTTAAGCCAGTGATGGGAAGTGTCTCTCTGGTCCTTTAGGAAGGGAAGCTACAGGCATGTGAGTCTTGGCTGGAGGGTTGGAGCAGGCCACAGTGCTGTCCCTGCCCTCAGGTGGCTTAGCACACATTCAGCTATTGCTGCCTCCTCCAGTGGGTGCCTTTCCCATGCACCAAACTGCTGCAGACCTTGACCCTCACCATTCCTCTTTGCTCTTTTTTTCCCCAGATCAGAGATAAGATCAGCGGGTTTGGTAGGTCTTGGTGCTCTTTTTTGGTAGGGCTTGTGGCTGAGCAGCCCCACTTATTTTTTGCCAGGAGTTCATCCCTGCAGTGCATGTTCGCCAGCCACCCCATGTACTTTGGAGAAGAGATTTATTTCTAAATATAATGCTCTTTTTCCCCTTGTACCCTCAGTGCCTTTCATTTTGACTTGGAGGGAGAGCTTCAGAGTAACTAGTTTCTAAAGTTTGTTGGTTTTCCTCCACATTGTTTTTTCTTTGCCCAGGGGAAAATATCTCTTTTCCATCTTCATCGCGCTTTCTTGTCTTCTTGAGATTTTAATGGGATGGATCTCTTACTACATTAAAAAATAATAACCTATATGCCTAAAATAAATAAATAAATAAATAAATTCTTCAGAAGATTAAGGTCCTGCCAGAGTTTAGCAAATTTACTCATTGAGTCAAATTTGCCAGTGTGAGAAGATGAGAGAATACAAGTGCTTTCCAGACCATGCTTTAGAGGAAGGCAGCAGTTGGTTTGGGTTATTTTTGGCCTTCCCAGTCCAGTGGCTCTCTCTCTAGCATGTGCTGTGCTAAGCATCTGGTTTGGGCACTGGAGGTGATGAGGAGGGGTTTGCATGCTGGGTTCATTCTAGGTAAGGAAAGCCAGGAATCCTTTTATCCCATGAACCTGGTGGGTTGTATCCAGATGTGCAGAGCCCCGCACGGGGATGGCAAAGCTAAGCAAGCCTCTCAAGTTCAGGATGTGCTAAGAGAGCATCAGCTAGATCTGGAGAATAAATGAGTGCTCTCCTCTTCCTGAGCAATGAAAAATGCTGAGCAAACCAGCTATGGGCTCAGAGACTCCATCACGTTTTTGCTTCTCAAAGGCCTAGTGTCAGCCCTGCTCTTCCACATGTCCTGCTTGGAAACAAGGAAAAAGCCCGAAGGAAGAATTTACGGTGTCCCTAATTAGTCATTTTGTTCCATCCTTGAAGAGGATAACGAGCGACAGGGATGCATGGCCAGCCTCTGGAGGAAGAGTGCTGTGGCTGGGCTTATGTCCAATTTCTGATAGGGTAATTAGTGGTAACTGGGAGCTATCAATCATCTTGGTTGGAAAAATGTCTTGGTTAAAGGAAAGACCCTCCCAAACATTTTCATAACTCAAAGGGGTTTGAGCCAGGGTCTGGAAGACAGTACTGGCCGTCTGTGAGGTATTTGAGGAAGGAGTCTATTAAAAGATAAACTGAACACAATGCTGTTTTGTTCCTCACTGGGTAGGTGACAGAATCTGCTGTTATAAAAGTTGCAAAGTATTTTGGAAGGAGGAAGGAAGAAGAAAAGAGTTAGCAGATGGAAAAGGAGGAAGAATAACAAGAATTGTGGTGGGGGGAGGGAAGTAAAAGTGCACTAGATATTTAAATCAGCTGCTAATGGCAAAAATTATATAGGAAGATAATGAATTTATGCAGTCTGACAAGGGAGTAAAATGTATAATTTTCATTTTAAGTGCATGATCTGAAAATTTATTTGTTAGCTATGGTAGGTTCTAACTTTCTACTTCTCCCAATACCACATGATGAGAAAGATTGTCATTTTCAGGGGGAAGTACAAGTGTCATGGATTTGTTTTATTTTGTTTTACCCAGCCATGACTTACTGCGGGCATTTTTTTCCCTGTGGGTCTTCCCTAGTTCTGCAGCTTTCTGAGGAATGGGAGTTGTGCAGGGCCCGACCCAGAGCTGAAGCAGCAGGCAGCTCCATGGTAAAGGAACATCAGACTTCTCCTGAGTAACCAGTTGCAGTTTTCAAACCATTCTGTATATCCAGAGCTCCCAGACACCAAGTTCAGTATCCCTGGCATGGAACAGGATGTATTAGAGGATGTAGGGTGGGAGCTGCGCAGAGTCTACGTCTACTCTCTCAAGAGGAGGGTTTTACTGGAGTGGTAGCCTGTTGCGTTGACATGTGTGTCTTCAGACTAGGAGCAGGTGAGGCACTTGGGGGAATGTCCTGGTGTTTGAGCTGGAGAATTAGTGGGATAGTGCTTTTGGAGACTAAGAGCTGGGGAAGAAGTTGAGCAGGCTTGGCAGTCTGGCACGGAAGCTTGGTTGAAGATTTGAGCTGAAAATGTCCTGGTGCAGGACTTACAGGAAGTTACAGGAAGTCATCAACTGGAAAAAAAATTCATAAACTCCTCAGTGAGCTGAAATGCAAGTGAAAAAAAAAAAGTAAAGCTTGAAGGATTTAAAATTAAGATGAAAATCTGGAAGCCTAGGGTGAGGTGGAACTATTAAGGACACCAAGTAAATGCTGATGTAGCTACTTGTGAGTAAGCAGGAGACCTTCCTCCATGCTGGAGTTCAAAAGGATACCACTTCTTAGAGATATGCTGCAAGAAAGTCTGAGCCTTTTTGGGCTTATGGAGGACAAGTGACATTAGGGAAGATGAGAGCAGAGGTGGTGACAGAGAGAAACTCAGTATCTGTCTGTGATATAGACCCCGTGCAAAAGGTTTTTTTTGAGCAGGTTGCTGTTTGAGCAGGTTGCTGTTTGAGAATTGCATTTCAAGAGGCAAATGGGACATTGAGGGGGGGAGCAGAGGTCCAGAAAACATGGCCTCTGCAAAGAGACCAGGAGAATTAGGTTTTGTTTAGTCTAAAGACAAGAGAAGACTGTGGGCAACAGGACCTCAGACTTCAAACACATAGAAAGTAACTGTAAAAAAGAGGGATAAAAAAGCTGTTCTTCCAAGTTCGTTGTGTATCAGGGATCACTGGGTGACTTAAGTAACAGCACTAGAAACCTGTGGTAGTTTCTAAGCATGATAATGTATATGGCCTTAGAGGTCAGGGCATGGGTATTGACTGGACTGCATTGCTAGGAAAGAGTGCAGTGTCTTCAACCCCAGAGGACAGCAACAGGCTAGAGAAACATTTGCCCAAATGGGCTAGGTGGAGGCTTTTTTTATCCTTTGGTTGCTTTGAAGATGTTCCCTCCTCGATGTTGTCCCTTCTCATTCCCCAGGAATCCATTAATCTCTGTTTGGTTTGCTGAGGGGAGGCAGAAGGGGAAGGGAAGGGGCATTGTCAAGAGCAGCAGTTTTGGGCTGGTAGTTTGCAAGCTGGGGGGCAGGCTGGCTCTTTGGCAGAAGGTTCTGGAGCACAGTTGAACCTGCCTCCCCTCCGTTTGCAGTCTGCCATCCAGGGGTCCACACTACCAGTGGAAAGCCACGAGAGGGTCTCCTGAGCCAAGTGCAAAAACCCACCAGTCAGTCTGACCCTGGGGACTCTTCCCAGACATATTTTCTCTGCTTTCTGAGGTACTAAGTGCTTCAGCATGGCAGGACCAAATGCAATTGTTTGCTGCTTAGGGAGAGTTTGCTGAGCCATGGATGCCTGTCTGAAATGGCCATTATTCTACCCTGTGTCGGCTGTTCCACTGCCTCTCCTGTGGCACCGTGCCAGAGGTGTTGCTTCCACCCCTGTGCAGCCAGTGCCATGTGGTCCACCTGCTTTTGGCCCTTTCCCACCCTCTGTTTCCACAAGAGGCTCTCCCAAATATTTGTCAGGCTATTGTTGAACTCTCATCTTTGAGCACTTTATTCTGCCTAGCAGGATCACTGTGGTTGTGCCAGTGCCTCAGAATTTCCTCATCAGATTCTTCCAGAGGCTCACTGGCCTCTGTCATCGTTATAAATATTTCTTGGAATGAGCAGGTGCTTGGAGACGCAGTTGAAGTCTGTGGCTTCGCTCTGCTAAAGACCCTGTCTTTTATTTTTGCGATGATGTTAATGTTAGGCTCCACCTTATTATTCTCTTTGAGCATGGATTCCCATGGACTTCTCCTCCTGGTGCTGTGCTGGAGGTCTTCTCCTTGCTTGGGGGCAGTGGTGGTATCAGCTGCCAAGTCTGGGTGATGTCACGGGTTTGATTTCAGGGGCAAGTTTGAGTGACTGGTGTAACCTAGTGCCTCAGCTCAGTGTTGGTTGTGGTTTTTGGCAGTAAGATCCCAACGGCTTTTTCTCTGTTCGGCATTTCTGCAGTCCTGTGAAGAACCTCTGGCTGCTCTGCAAAGGTGTGACTGAGAGGATGTTTTGGGGGGTGGAGGGCCCTGGCCTTTGCAAGGGGCTTGTGCTCTCTGGAGGGAGTTACACACGTGGAGTGTCTGCTGTTGCAGGATGTGCTTTGGGTAATCACTGTGGTTTAAAGTTTTTCCTTATTATTTGAATATATACGTTGTCTTTAATTTCCTCCACAACTAATAATACTGAATTATGGCATGGTCCCTCCACCTCCCCTCATGCCACTTGTCCCCTGATGGAGGTAGCAAAGGTGTCTCTAAAAGACTGTGAGTACCCTGGATCTATTGTGTGAAAACTGCAGCACGTCCACCAAAAGGGCAAACACACCATCTGTGCTCTACGCACCCAGGTGGGATCTGCTCGTTCATGAATGGGCCACACTGCACTGGATTCCCTTGGGCCTCTGAACAAGGAGATCCTTGCCACCCCCAGTAAGGTCATGCTCAGGCTGCTGACATTTTAATCAGCATTTCAGAACTAATTGCCTGGCCACAGCTATATTATCAATTAACATAGTCCTGAATGTCAGGAAGTAACTGTATCTCTCTAACTTGCTAAGGCTGCCTTCTGGGTTTGAGAAATGGCTGGATTTCCTCACAGGGATGGATTACATGTTTACATCTCCCCTTTTGCTGAAGTGTGTAGTGAGGATGACCTAAGCAAGCAACAACAGCAACATATTTATTTTCCTTTTCTGTCCTTCTCATCTTGTGTATGCCGTAGAGCAGAAAAAATATACCCCTTGTATGTGAGCATTTGAAGCAGGCTGGAAGACACCCACATTGTGGAGACTGGAATGCCTGAATCCAAGAAGTTTGAGAAAAAAAGAATTGTACAACAGCATTCGAGAGCCTTTTAAGAATGGACACTTTTCCAGACATCAGGAAATGCCCTAGAGCGGGTGGGATAATTTCAGGGATCTTATCAGTCCCAGGACCATTGCTGGCTTCAAAGCTGGAGGATGTCTCTGCCATCAGCAGAAGGTCTCAGACCACAATGTCCC